>APFE031457046.1:18920-66460 GCA_000404065.3 Pinus taeda
TATATATATAATTTAGGAAGAAAGAGCGGAAATCCCACATATGTTGATACTCCAGCCATCATCCCTATTCAAATTGACAGGCCTCTTTTCAATTTCTAAGGCTTCCCTAAATTTACGATGATGAACATGGTCAATCCTAGCAATGACCCTTGCCTCTTTAATACAAATGTGATGATTGGTTTTTTCTGCATGCTCTGCCAAAGCGGAGGAGCGAGACCTTCCATGCTTGATGTCTGCATCATGTTCACAAATCCTTTGGTTTATTGATCGACCGGTCTCACCAATATAAGGAGTTCCACATGAACAGAGAATGATGTAAACACCCTTCCCATCCTTGGGGTTAACTGGGTCCTTAACAGAACGAAGAGAACTCTGAATAGTGTTAAGGGGCCTAAAAGAAGAATGAATCTTATGTTTCTTCAAGATCCTAGCAATTTTATGATTGGTCCCTTGAATAAAAGGAAGATGAACTGCAGAAGACCAATCCTTGGGATCAATCTTATTCTTAGGACCTTTTTCAACATTTAGAAAAGCCCTAAGACCTTGGGGCCTATTATAACCATTCTTATTAAAAACTTTAAGGAGGTGGGTTTTCTCATGTTCAAGGTAATTTTCGTTAGAAACTCGTAAGGCCCGAGTGGCTAAGGTGTTGAGAACACCTAGCTTTTGAGTAGGAAAATGATGGGAACTAGCATGGAGATATTGCTCTATGTGAGTTTTCTTCCAAAAAACTTGATGAGAGAAAGAATCGTCATCCTTCTTTGAGATAAGAACGTCAAGAAAAGGCAGGCTACCACCAACTTCTAATTCCATGGTGAACTTAATGTGACTCGATTGATTATTAAGATGATGGTAAAACAGTTCCAATTTTTCTTTACCATGAGACCAAACGACACAAGTGTCATCCATAAACCTTTTCCAAAGCTTGGGTTGGTAAAGAGCAGAAGACAAGGCCTTGGATTCAAAGTCCTCCATGAAGAGATTGGCCACAACAGGGGAAAGAGGAGAACCCATAGCCACACTGCAGGTTTGCTCATAGAATTCACCCTCGAAACTAAAGAAAGTAGAGGTGAGACAAATTTTAACTAAAAAAGCAGTATCAAGATCAGTAATGCGATTGATGACATCAATGGCTTCATTAATAGGGATATTAGTGAATAAGGAGACCACATCGAAACTCACTAGCTGATCATCAGGATCAAATCTAAAACCCTTTAACTCGTTAATGAACGAAGACGAATCTTTAACAAAGGATTCAATTCAACCAACGAGAGGCTTGAGCTTATTAGCAAGAAATTTCGCTAAAATATAAGTCGACCCTCCAATAGTATGGACAATGGGGCGAAGGGGGACCAATCCAAACGTTGGAAAAGGTTTGTGGATGACACTTGTGTTGTTTGGTCTCATGGTAAAGAAAGATTGGAATTGTTCTACCATCATCTTAATAATCAATCGAGTCACATTAAGTTCACCATGGAATTAGAAGTTGGTGGTAGTCTGCCTTTTCTTGACGTTCTTGTCTCAAAGAAAGATGATGATTCTTTCTCTCATCAAGTTTTTCGTAAGAAAACTCACATAGAGAAATATCTCCATGCTAGTTCCCATCATTTTCTTGCTCAAAAGCTAGGCGTTCTCAACACCTTAGCCACTTGGGCGTTACGAGTTTCTGACGAAAATCACCTTGAAGATGAGAAAACCCACCTCCTTAAATTTTTTAATAAGAATGGTTATAGTAGGTCCCAAGGTCTTAGGGCTTTTCTAAAAGCTAAAAAAGGTCATAAGAATAAGATTGATCCCAAGGATTGGTCTTCTAGAGTTCATCTTCCTTTTATTTAAGGGGCCACTGATAAAATCACTAGGATTTATAAGAAACATAAGGTTCATTCTTCTTTTAGGCCCCTTAACACTATTCAAAGTTCTCTTCATTCTGTTAAGGACCTGGTTAACCCAAAGGATGGGAAGGGTGTTTACATCATTCCCTATTCATGTGGAACTCCTTATATTGGTGAGCTTGGTCAATCAATAAACCAAAGTATTTTTGAACATGTTGTGGAAATCAAACATGGAAGGTCTCTCTCCTCCGCTTTGGCAGTGCATGCAGAAAAAATCAATCATCACATTTGCATTGAAGAGGCTAGGGTCATTGCTAGGATTGACCATTTTCATCATCATAAATTTAGGGAAGCCTTAGAAATTGAAAAGAGGCCTGTCAATTTGAATAGGGATGATGGCTGGAGTATCAACAGATGTTGAACTCCCACTCTTTCTTCCTAATATATTTATATATATTACTATTTAATTTTATTACTAATTATTTTTAGAATAATATTTGTTAATCCACCTAACTATTTAGTTTATGATATTCTAAAATTAGTTATATGTTAGTTAATATTTGGGGTTTATGAATATGCTTAAACCTATTAAAATTAATATTTTTTAGAATATTATTTGTAATAATAGTTATTAATAAGGTTATAAGGGGCTAATTTTTTTTAAATAAAAATAATTATTTATTAATAAATATTAAGTTAAAATATTATAACTACTCGGTTTATTAAAATACTATCATTAATAATATATTATTAATTAAAAAAAATTATAATATTAATAAGAATCTAATTCAATAATTTTTTTTTATAAGTTTAAATTCTTTAGTTAGATTCTCTTACCCTTTTTGGTCAAAACCTTTTAGTAATTTCTACCTTTAGCCAAACTAGTTGTTGCTCCTTAACGGCTAGTTAGCAGCTCTCTACATCTCTTTATTACAATGCTTAGATCTGGTTCCTCATCTTGTCGTGAAGATGAACCACACTGGTTGGTTCGAAACGTGTCGACGATAATATCTCCTAAGTGATTTTTACCAAAAGATGTTGTTATAATTATTATGGATCACAAAAGTCTATATTCTAAACTTATCTAATAAATTAATTTAATAATAATAAAAATCCCTATAACAAATTTATTATGTATTTCAAATTTATTTACTCATAAAAATATTTTTATTGGAGATTTAACAACTTTATTTATATATTATAGATTTATTGTGTTGCATTCCTATTATCATGTCAATGAGTGATCCAAAATGGATTCTATAACACTCTCTAAGTTTTCATGAACTCTTTAAAAATCATGCCAAAAATTCAAAGGCTTATAAAGATCAAGCTATCGGAAGGAATTCTCAGACAGTTGCAATGGCGATCAACACAAATCAATGAGGGTCATCGATCTAGCATGCAGAATGATGGACCATGGTAACACACTTTGACACCAGCCAGCAAATGCAGGGACAAATTTAAGCAGCGGAGGTAGTTTCTGATATGCGATTAGCGACAAGTCACTAATCGCATATCGCAGGGCAACCCTCTCAATGAAGAGAAGCCCCGAGCACCCGGACCCAAAATAATTATAAAATGTGGAAAATATTGTTTTATTTTTGTCGGAGCGTGATTCCACAAAATTAGCAGAATATCAGAGGGGCTTTAAGCGGTAGGCGGTTTAGACCAAGTTTCGCCTGATGCCACACAACGATCACCATGTGTCCCGGGGAAGAGAGAGAGAACCGCTCACATCAGACGGTTAAACATCATGTTACTTAGCCGCCCGATATGAACGATGACCCTCGGATCTGGGGCCCCTAGATCAACATCGAAGACGTGTTCCAATGGATGACCATATTTGACAAGGTTATGAAGTGAGGTCACATAGGATTTGAAGTCCAAGATGGACGATGTGTTGGCAGAAGGTCGTGTTTCGTAGGAATTCTTGGAGTTAACGGAAAGAATGGTCATTTCAAATATGTCCAAGAAAACTGGCACTCATCCGTTATGAAATAGGTGGCCACCTCCCTGTGAGGCGTTATACAGTGACTGATTATGCAGGACAGGGGGATTCAAATGGATAGAGGCAGGGGAACCAGAAAGCCGGGAAGTGGAAACGAACAATTGGGAAGCAGATTGGCTTTAAAGCCACAAACTGAAAAAGAGAGAGGCAAGTAGTAAGCCAGAGAGCAGTAGGCAGTAAGCCGAAAGCAGAGAGAAGAAGCTAAGCTAACCTATAGAAGCAAAGGCAGCATCGACCTAGAGTTAAGACAGAGACAAAGAGAGTCAGAGAGTCTGTGCAATCCAGAAAAGGCTTGAGAGGTTCAAGTGCACTCCTCTGTAATGCCTGTCATGTATGAGTCTCAGATTGGGCTCATACTACTGTGACCAATATAGGTCGAGAATCAGTAAGGAGAGTCTGTGTACTCCAGAGACTTGGGGGATACAAGTATAGTCTTGCTGATATATATTTGTTGTGTGAGACTCAAATTGAGCTCACTGTTGTAAAAAAATTTCTTAAAAACATAATAGAGAGGCCACCACTGAAGGTTGGACCGGGAAACGTAGCCCAAGAGTATTGGGTGAACACCATATTAAACTTGTTGTGTTTATATGTTTGCCTGTTATGTTTTCTTTAACTGCTTCATAGCCTATGTATTTTGCAATCTTAACGATCCGTTGCATAAAATAACATAGGAACATCCATGCACATGAGTCTGTAATACCTTATTAATTGTCTTGGATCAATTCCAAATCAAGTGGTATCAGAGCTTTAGGTTGCTAAGGTTAGACAAACTTGTGCTGGATTGTTTGTGAATGATAACTAGATCAAAACTTAAATTAGGAGAAGGAGAGTTGGTTGAAGCTAACCCATAAATTGGAAGAGTCTATCCTAAGAGGAAAATGTCAAAAGAAAGTCCCTTGGAATCAGACTCCCAGTTCATGGACAGTTTCATGACCATGAGAGCCATGGTAGAAGAAATGTATAGAGAATTTAAGAGAGGTATAGGTGAAGAGTCATCAACCTCCAAACAAGATAAAGGAGTAGAAGAACCTCTTCTAGTCACCCACCCAAAAGGCAAAGGAAAAGAAGAGAAGCCCCCTCCACCATCTCCCCCATCATCACCTTCATCATCATCTTCTTCACATAAAGAAAGCCTTGAAATTAAAAATAAGAAACCTTCTATGATTAAATTAGATGTGAAGTTTGATTTGCCAGATTATGACGGAGAATTGAATGCAGAAAAGCTAGATAACTAGATTAGACAAATTGATGTATATTGCAGAGTGTAGAACATCGATTCATAAAGGAGAAAGATCCAGCTGGATAGCCTATGCCTCGGAGGCACTGCCCTGGTATGGTGGGAAGGCAGGACACAAGATGATTTGAAGAAGTATAGTAAAAGTCTTTCTACTTGGAATGAATTTGTTTCTGCAATTAAAAAACAATTCTATCCACTAGGTTATATGCAGCAAGCTATGATGAGTTGGCAAACTCTTCACCAATTGAAAGGGAAAAGTGTACAAAGTTACACCCAAGAATTTAGAAAAAGAGCTTTGATTCTAGGCATTTCTTTAGACTCACCTGAAACTCTGCTGAAGTATATAGGTGGTCTACATAGCTATTTAAAGCACACCATTCTCATGTTTAATCCTATTAGCATAGATGAGGTGTCTATTCAGGCTACACATTTAGAGGCTAGAGGCAAGAATGTGAACCCAGAAGTTGAGGGATCATCAAAACCCACTGCAAGAAAGAACAAGGAAAAGAGAAAGCAAAAATGGAAAGAGAGGAAGACAAATGTTGTACAAAAGACCAAACCTTCGTGCACTCACTGCAAGATGGATGGGCATGATGATGAAAATTGCTGGATTATACATCCAGAGCTAAAACCCAAGAAGTACGATGGCAAAAGGAAGAAGACTGCTGCAACTATTCAGAAGGATTTGGGGTCAGACTCAGGGGATGAAACAACAATCACAGCCACAGGTATAAAAGGTAAAAATTCTGAAACATGTACTAGTAATTCTTCACAATCTACTGATAATGAAGAAAATGAGAGGAAAAGACATGAACTTTTTCATATTAGAGTTGTTTCCAAGCATCAAAAGATTGATACTTCGTTTGATAGCGGCTCAAAAGTAAACTTAATTTCTGAAGCAATTGTAAAGAAACTGGGATTACTAACCACACTTCACAAGAAGCCATATCCATTGGGTTGGTTATGTGATAAAGCAAAGCTACAAGTGACTAGACAATGTAAACTTAGGTTTTCTTTTGGGTCAGCATTTGTAGATGAGGTTGAGTTAGATATTGTTCCCTTGGATATATGTGGAACTGTTTTAGGAAGTCCTTACTTGTATGATAGAAAAGCCATTTTATATAGAGATGAAAACAAGTATCAACTCATTAAAGATGGAATCAAATATATTGTAAGAGCTCCTAAACTCAAGAATAATTATACTCCCATAAACTTAGGGTAGATGAAAAGAATTGTAATTCATGCAAACAATTTTTACTCAATGGTTGTAAAGAAAAAGAAACTTGATAAAACCAATGTATTTGACGGCTGTGATGCTAAATAACAAGCTGATTTAGAAAAAGTTGTTTCGGAATATGATATGCTATTTCAAGAACCTAAAGGTTTGCCACCCAAAAAGGAAATAGTACATGATATTAATGTGCAGCAAGATGCTCCATTGCCTAACATCAAAATGTACAGGTTGTCCACTTTAGAGAATGCAGAAAGCAAGAAGCAGGTACAAGAGCTGCTCAAGAAAGGGTTCGTAAGACCTAGCACATCATCATGTGGGTCTCCAATTGTATTGGTGAGAAAGAAATATGGCTCATGGAGAATGTGCATTGATTATCGAGCACTAAATAAGGTAACAATCAAAAATCGTTATCCCCTTCCTCACATAGATCATCTATTAGATCAGCTGAAAGAAGTTGTTTACTTTTCCAAGTTGGACTTGCATAGTGGCTACTATCAGGTCAGAGTTGTAGAGCAAGATGCATGGAAGACTGCTTTCAAAACAAAGCAGGGATTGTATGAGAGGTTAGTTATGCCTTTTGGATTAACTAATGCTCCTGCTACTTTCATGAGAGTAATGAATGATGTACTTAGGCCTTTTATTGATGATTTTTTCATTGTATATCTAGATGACCTTCTTGTATTTAGTAAAACATGGGAAGAACATTTGAAGCATGTAAAGCAGATTCTAGATGTTTTGAAAAGAGAAAATCTTTATGTTAAGCTATCAAAATGTGAATTTGGCAAAACATCTTTGAATTATTTGGGTCATATTGTAGGGGGTGGTGAATTGAAGATAGATCCACTAAGGTTGCAGTCATTGTAAACTGGCCTAAACCCAAATCTGCTACAGAAGTTAGAAGCTTCCTAGGAGCAACACGGTATTGGGAAAGTTTATTGCTAACTTTTCCTTGATTGCAGCTCCCTTACATGCTTTAACAGGACCGAACAAGGTGTTTTAGTGGTGAGACAAATAGCAGAAAGCCTTCAACACCTTAAAAGAAAAGATTAGTACAACACCAGTACTAGCACTGCCTGATCTTCAAAGACCGTTTGAGATTGAAATAGATGCAAGTGATTATGCCATGGGAGTAGTGTTGATGCAGCACGATAAACCCATATGTTATCATTCTGAGACATTTAATTTTGTAGTAGTTAATTATCCCACATATGATAAAGAATTGTATGCATTAGTACATAGTGTGAAAAAGTGGAAACATTATTTAATGGGCAAAGAGACAGTTATACATACTGATCATCAACCACTTAATATTTACACTCACAAACTAAGTTGCATCAATCAAGACACTATAGGTGGATGGGTTTTCTACAATAGTTTCATCCACTATACTTAAGCATAATTCAGTATTGCGTGAAAGCTACATTGAACAGTATGCTCAAGATATAGATTTTAAAGATGTATATGCAATACTATGATTTGGAATGGTACATTAGATGGAAAGCAGGGACCTACTAGTAGATTCCAATCGAAGGAAATGACTAGATTGCTTGGAGGGGGACTGAATAAACAGCTGGGTGAATCTATTGAAATGGGGAACTTCCCTCCTATCGAAAAAGAACGGGTAGATTGCCCCCATGTTCATTAGACTCTGTGTTAACAAAAAGAATTTGAATGGTGTCATTCTCATTCTCTTTGGAAGCTGTATCATCTGAAGGTGGACCTTTTGAAGGCAAGACTGGGTCGACTGCCATCTCGAACTGTTGACTTTGGTCCGGTATGGAATCAAAGGGTTTATCTTCAATGATAGGTGTTTCGAATGATAACTGAGGTATGTCAATCAGATTTTCGACTAGTGATGGACTTGGCAAGAGTTTTTCGTATCCAGGTGGAAATCGATGCGGTGAAGTAGGATGGTTATCTAAGACACTTTTAGCTTCATCCAGAAAAGGACAACGGTGAAGGGCATGATCGCCTTCACACAACCTACAAGGAAATCTGAATCTTCCTTTTTGTCCATTGACTTCGTTTTCACTAGTCGATGGTGTGTTCTCAACATGATCGACAGAGGTTGATGACACCGGATGGTGCAAGCAGGGAGACCAGTCTCTCAAGATCCACAGAATGCAAGGACAATCTCAATGAAAGTGGTTTCCTTTGAAAATTAAGCATGGATATTTGGGTTTGGAAGGTTTGGTGTGCGGACTTTCATCGGATGATGCATGGTTTCCCCCTTGCTTGACTGACTTCTTCTTCTTCTCCTTCCCTTTCCTTTTCTTCTTAGTTACTTGGTTTTTAGTATCACTAGCTTCACCAAGCGAAGAGGAATAAGGAGAGGGAGAAACAAACGAAGTAGAAGGTGATGGAGAAACTCTAGTATCATTTGGTTGCTAATTCGATTGCTGAGGAATTATGGTGTTTTGAACGACGAAGGTTGAGAATAGCCATACTGGCAGGCTAATTGTGATTCCTGGAAGGGACAATGTAGCCATATATGGAGCACCAATATCTTCCCAAGAAGAGAAAGGACTAGGATTCCCCCCAAGGGGAAATCCTTGATTGGTGGACTCCATTACCTCAACCTAAGATCAACGAAGGAACATGGCTGTTATTCTGAATTAAATAAATTTTATGATGCTTTGACACAACTTTTCTTTTTCAATTTTTAAGAGTCGAGAAAAAGCTAAAGTTGACTCTAGTCACCTTCGATTTTTAATGAGCTTGAAGTGATAAGTGCTCAGATGGACCTTTTATTTTAAGAAGTAAAAGGAGTTGAAAAGGAACGAAAGTGACTACTCTGGAAATCTAGACAGAGGGATTACCAAACCAATCACAAAACTGCAATATACACCTTGGTGGTAAATTAAAAAGAAATTACCAAGGATTTTAGATATGGCAATCAATCTTCTCGAATGTTGTGTTCAGTGCATTGTGATCAATAAGGCGACAGGCACTGCTTCCTAAGGATAAAGGATATCAGTCTATTGTGGTCTCCCAATATATACTCGACAGTATGGGGAGCACAAGTTCGTACTGGCACTTGTCGTATCAAAGAGGAGGAATCACCCAACCTTCGATGAAAACGATAGTTACTAGGTTTTACGACGCCGGAATACGTCTCTAGCCTAGACCTCTAGATGTTGTGCATTAGGTTCCAAAGCATTTTTATGTTCATTGAGGTTTATTTTAGAGTTGATATTTTTTTAGAAGTTTGTCTTTCAAGGTTCACCGCGTGATGTAGATGTAAAATTCATAAATATGCAATCTAAAATGATAATCAGTCATTTGTTTTCTTTTAGCAATGAAAATCCTAGCTACTAAGGAAAGAAGAGTATGATTCCTTCAACGGAGAATAGAGAGTACACACTAAATGCACTTTTCCTAAATCATTTTCTGCATGCAGTCTAAATGCAAATACACATACATGTATTTGTTTTTTCGTTTCCTTAATGTGAGAATGCCAAAAAGAATACAGATCTGAACTATTTTCTTCAAAGCGACACTTTAACGATTTCTTTTCAAAACGAAAGGAAGACTAAGACGACACTTTCAATTTCGAATGGAAAGCTGCTTTCGACACTTCAAATATTGATAATTCAAATCAAATACAATGGCAAAAGTTCAATCGACTATCTAGAAGAGGAAGACTTTATGACACTCTTCTTTTCGACTCAAAATGACAGTTACAACACTTCTTTTCATCAAAAACGATAGTTCGATTAGGCTACTTTTGTCAAAGGAGGACTGCAAATGATGAAAAATACATAAAAAGAGATTCACAAATCCTGATCAATGGAGGCTGAATAATGTAAAGGAAGATGGCTTCAGCAATGATACACTGATCATAAGCAACAAAACTACTGAATAGAGCTGAAAACAAGGAAGAAAAAACCAAATTCCAGAGAGGGAAACAGTATCATTCAGTCATCGCAACTGTCCTTAAGGGAAATAGGGATGCATCTCACCTGCAACACATGGGAGGTGCGATGCATCTAGGCTCCCAGTTATAGACAGTGCGATGGACCAGGGAACGAAACTGAGCTTGGTTTTTGCTCAAAATTTGCAGCTAAGTTTAGTGATTTAGGCTGAGCTATGATAGACAGTAAAGACAAAGTATAGGGGTATGATCTTATGAGGTTAATGAGCTACCACAAGGGCACTTAGGATGTTTGCAAGTCAGATGTTCAGTTCATAAACCAACCCGGAGATTGAATGAAGTAGCGTTGATCTACTTTGCACTTGCATAGCAAGAGCAGTTCGAAGGCTAGCTGGCTTAACTTTAGGCTCCATCTGTAGTTTATAAAGCAAACAACAATAACAAACAAACAAACTATTTTATCCCCAGTAGAGTCACCATTTTGTTTCTGGGAAAACTAGTGTCTTTTTTATTTGCTAGTCCCACTAAGACAGGTAGCTATCTTAGAAACAAACAATTCAAAGCACTTCAACATTTCCTTTATGTATGATAGATAAGAGAGAAGTAGAGAGGACCAACCTGTATCTTCCACTTGGATCCTTGCTTGTTTCCTCTCTCCCTTGATAGAGCTTGCCACTCTTCTCCTACTTGTCCCACTTTAGAGAATATCTGTAGAGGCAAAGAAACAACACACCATCAAAGCGTCGAGATCTATGATATCATAAATAATGCAGAATCAGAAATACATTAACCATACAATTGCATCCACAAATAACAAGATTTACAAATACACAATTATATGGAGGAAAACTCAAATAACTTTATTGATAGTAGAAGTAGAAGAGAGGATTACAACCCAGCTGTCTGATCCAGCATCATCCTCCCAGCATGAAAGCCCTCTTCACCTCATGAAAAGCAAGATCACCCAACAATACAATGTTTCTTCTCAAAGAGAAACCAACAACACTTCCTTAAAAATTACAAAATTATAGCCCCTAGATCTCTCAGATGAGGGACCCATTTATAGATATTTACAGAGGGGTGATTTAGCTTCTGGGTTTTTAATTAGTGTCATTTAACTGATAGTTCTTGGTTCCACTTGGAGATTTCATTGATCTCTTACTCATCCCTAGGTGAATTCTGAGATACAAGTGTCATATGAGAAGTTTCTAGAGGATTCCTTAGGCATCCACTTAGCAAACTATCTTTGCCATTTGTCTACTCTCGCTCATCACACCCTACAGAAGGCCTTTTCAGTATGCATCGCACCTCTTGTGTGTAGCAAGTGATATTCATCGCACCTTGACCAAGGAGCAGTTAGTATGGTCTAGTTTTGGCCAGTTCTGAGTGGTTTTTCAGGTGGAACCTCTAGGAAATGATGTAATCAGTTGACCATAATTCTTTAAGCTGTGAAACAAAACTTTTAGGGGTTTAAGAGCCCTTGGTTTATTGACATATGTGATTGGGGTTGCAGTGCCCAAATATGTCCATAACACTTACCTTTTTCACCAGAAATGTGCACTGCAAATAACACATACCCTTTCCTGTGACTACGCTTGGCCTGCATAACTGTCACCATTATCACTAATGTTTCTTTCTTATTAGCCCACAAAATTCTTTGTTCCCCATTTTCATCTAAGAACTCAATGGCGTTGTCATAAAATTCCACCTCGGTTCTATGAAGTACAACCAATCCATGCCAAAAAAATACTATATGATCCCCAACAGTAATACATTCAAATGTACCGAGGTAGGCATACCATTCAAATAAAATGTACAAGCTCTTACCCAATGATGAACCCATTTCTTTGTACCTGTAGCCAACTACATTAATTGATACTTTGCATTAAATTCTTTATTCAAACCACACTTATCCACCAGGCCATGATTAACATAACTATAATTAGATGAGGGGTAAATCAAAGTGGAAACAACTTGATCACAAAGGATACCATCCATCTCAATGACAGATGCCTGATGGTCTCCCTGTCCGTTATCCAGCATTGCATAGATCCTAGGAATACTCTTCCTAACATATCCCACTGTATGTGCCTCCTAAGCACTATAAATCTGCAGTCTACCATCCTGATGCTGGGGACAATCTCTTATATGATGATCCTTACCACAAGTGTAGGACTCTAAAGCTTCCAGCATTCATCCTTATTCTGCTACTTAGATCGAAGTCCATGTCCTTTGTCATATGCATTGAATTTCTTAGATGATGCTGCATTCTCTTTTTTACCTATATCTCGAGGTCTTTCTCTCTTATTTTCTTCTCTTCTTGCTATCTTTATTACCTTTCCAGTCTAGCTTAGTCTAAGATCCGCACTTCGATTACTCAAGCAATTATTTAGCTTTTGGATGGCCTCCTCAAATGATCTAAACTCATCAAACTCAATCCTATCTTCGAATGAAATCGGTAATTCACTATTGAATGTCTGAGTCTTGGCCTTCTCCTCCTTGAGGTAAGGCACATACCTTAGTATCTCCAAGAACCTGCTAATGTACTCCTCATCTGTCATCCATCCCATCTTTAGCTCATAGAATTATTTTTCCTTGTCATCAAAGTATCTCTCTCATAGGTACTTCTTATTGAATAGTTTCTCAAACTCATTCCAAGTCAAGTCCTCCTCATGAATACCTCTGACATTCTTCACATCTTCCCACCAAATATTTTCTTTACCTTTGAGACTCAATGTAGTTATTATGGCTTTCATGTCCTCTGAGTAATCATGCAAACTAAATAAGTTTCTCATACCAAGAAACCATGCTTCTGCATCATTTGATTTCTTCATCTCTCCATAAAATGTAGGTGGTTTTTATTTCTTAAATTCACTCGATAACAATGTTGATCATCATTCTTGTCAGAACTAGAACTAGAATAGTACCTACGTCCATCACCTCTTCTATCCAGAGTGTCCAACAATCTGCCATCTCTAACTGTGTCATCTCTATCCGACCTGTGCTCACCATGAGAACTACTTCCATATTCCCCATTAGTTATGTCCTCCTTCTCATGGTTGATCCAAAGTGGTCCCTGTCACTGCAATTCTGACAAAATCTTAAGTATCACCACATTTACCTTTGCTTGTTTCTCTTGTATCTATATGATTATGTCATTGTCTTCCTTACAACTCCTTATTTATTCCTTTAAGATTCTTAGTGTGTATGCCAAATCAAAAGAATTCCCAACACTACGATGCTCATCTTATCCATAGGGAGAGTCTCGAGAACTGTAGTCTACCATCTTGCTAGTGATCTTTTATACTCCTCCTGCAAGGTATATCATGTCAGCTAAATCAAATAAAATTAATCCAACATACCTTAGCATAAATTGGGGATGATACCTTGTCTGTAGGATCAAAAACTCAGCATAATACATGTATAACATAATCGTAAAAATATATAGAAATATAACACATAAGCATATAAGCATATAACCATCATTAGATGACCATATCAACTGCACATACCATGACCTCGCACATGACAACAACGACCACATCATTGTACACTTGACTACATGTGAACACTAATGTGCATAAGGAATGCATAATAAACCATACACTCATGATGACGCACTGCACAACAACACCATCAACTTCCCATGGTGACCTCACTGCAATCATAACCCATACCATACAAATGCAACAAGCACATTCTCTTACAATATAAGAAACACATTGAAACTAACATGAATGCATGATTAACACACAACCCATTCAGTCTGAGGGGTGAACCATGCTCTGATACCACTCTGTAACACCCTCATCCCACATCTACCCACGTAACTCACCAACCAGGTTAAATATTTGACAAGATGGCAATATAATGGGATTCAACCTCCTAGGTGACCTTAAGGAAGTGGAATTGACGGAAACACACCATACAGACCTTCCACATTAGTAACAGAACTCCCAGGAGCCATCACAACCACTCAAGTAACCAGCCCCTGAGACCAACTGATTTTTTTGACCATCAAACCCCCAGATGCTCCCTTGATATGGATAAGCATGAGTCCAAGAGGCTCTGGATGCTCCCACAACATGGGTATTCATGCATCTAGGGACTTTTCTACCTAGTGTTGTGGCTATGTCTACGAGATTTGTGCCACTTTTTCAAGCCTAGAGCCAGGGTCACTGCCCAAAAATCAATGACACTTTCATAATTGAATTAACAAAACATAACAATGACGCATTTGTAAAAACAAGGACAAGGTCTAGATTAGAACCCTAATAGCCATGATAGGAATTTCGTCAAACATGTCATGAATATGTAATCTACAGGTTTACACAACACATCTGAGCACATGGATCTCATACTTATATGAGAATCTCTAAGAAGCATTGTTCCCTTGTATCATTAGCTACATTATCATCTATTAGGTCATAGATACATTATTCATTCATTTACAAATCAAAACATTAGGAGATCCATACATAGCCACTTCCATAATACATGTGCATAACTAGCATAATAACAAAAAAAATACCAACGAAACAATAGCCATATAATCCACATATAAACTAGTACAATACTCATGACATAACAAGGAGAAATAACCTCATATTAACGATTCAAAGGGCAACCAGGTTTGCGACTTCCACAAACCACCCGACTGTAGACATGGTTGAGCCAAATCTCTCTTCAGCCAATCATGCCCGTGCCATATTCCAAGAATGAATGCAGGATCTCATAAAACACATCAATCAAAACCATCCACGGCTTCTAGCGGCCAAACCACCTCAAACCATCAAAAAATGATTCCACCTCACTATTAAACATCACAAGATCATCACTAGATTGGTCTCTACCCAAGCCTTGTAGGGCTCTAGAGCATTTGTTCCAACCAAGGATTCTAGGACTAGTAACTCAACCCATAACTTACTCCGGTCTTCGAGAGTGTTTGTCTAACCAAGGCTTCTAGGAATAGTAACTCAACCCACCAACGATTTCTAGAGAATTTGTCCAATCAAGGCTTCCAAGACTAGTAACTCAACCCAAGTTGTTACAGGGCTTTCAAAGCGTTTGTCCAGCCAGGGCTTCCAGGAACAATTAACTCAACCCAAGCTAAAGGAAACATGAGAACCAACCAGAAAAATAAATAAATGAACCCACAATGCCATGGTTATCCAAGAAATGGCAAGGCTAGGAAAATCCACTATCAATCTAGGAAATCCTCCATGTCAATAACATATCATGAATAATAAACCACATGTGTGTTCCATGCATGCCAAAAATAGTGAGGAAAGCATACATGCAATTCGGTACCTACAAGAAATACCTACTATAGTTGTTGATCCCGATGTCCTCTAGTGCTTTCTTTCTCTTCCTTTTCCTTCTTGCTCCAAAACTCCAAGTATGCCACACTCTCCAAGAGTGCTGCAAGAAATCTCTAAGTGTCTAAGAGTATGAGAGAGAGAGAATAGAGAAATAGCTCCAAAACTGAACTGCCAAAAGTATGTGAGCTGATCCTCAAAAGCCTTTTATTAATGAGGCTTCTAGTTTCTTCATTTTCCAATGTTTTCCTTCATTTTCTTCCTCACATGCAACCTGTGACCTTTCACCTCCCGTTTTCCTAATTTCCATTGTTTTCATAATTAAATGTGCCAAAATGTCAGTTTTCCTTTCCAAAGCCTATTCCATTTCCTTTGCTAATTTCATTAGCCATTAATTAATCACCAGTAATCCCCATCGCTATGATTTTTCCCAAAATTCAGCTTGGAATAAGTGTCCCATCCACCGTGGTTATTATTTTTCCTTTATTAACTTTTATTACATGGAATTTTCACCAAGGTTGTTACAAAAAGAAAAGTTGTCCACTGTACCCATCCTTAGGGGTCCTAACTGGGCATTACCTTTCCATATACACATAGATGCCTCCATTAAAGATGTAGGGGTTGCCTTAGGACAAGTGGAAGAGAAATTTCCTTATGCTATATATTTCATCGCTAAGAACCTTTCCAAAGCTAAGTTAAATTATACTGCAACTGAAAATGAACTCTTGGCTCGGGTACATTCTTTGAACAAGTTTTAGGAATTATGTCACTAGTTATCAAATTTTGGTTCATACTAATCATGCAACCATTAAGTACTTAATGAATAAAACTAATGTCAATGCCAGGATGATTAGATGTTTTTTATTATTGCAGCAATTTGATTTGACTATTGTTGATAAACCAGGAAAAGAGAATGTGGTTGCAGATTTCTTGTCAAGACTGACCCTGCCTATAGGAAAGGAAGAAACGATAGATGGTCGACTTCCAGATGAACATCTATTTTCCAAGTTGGTGCTTTCTCCTTGGTTTTTTGATATATCCACTTATTTGGTTGTTTGGAGTTTCCCTCCTAACCTATCCTCTAAGGAGAAAAGTGAGATTTTTAGGACGACTGTTCGACTCACTTGGATTGGGGGAAACCTTTTCAGATTGGGGCTAGATTAGATACTGAGAATATGTGTGATGGAAGAAGAGGAATTTGACATCCTTTCAGCATTCCATCATGGAACTTGTGGGGGACACTTTGTTGCTAACAAGAAAACATTCAAAGTTTTACAATCAGGTTATTATTGGCCCAATTTACATCAAGATGTAATGAGGTATACCACCGGGTGTGATCAGTGTCGAAGAATGGGTAAGCCAACACCCAAGGATGAAATTCCATTACAACCTTAAGTGATTCTAGAGCCATTTGAAAAGTGGGGTATGGATTTGATTGGACCTATTGATCCCTCATCAGGACAAAAAATGTATATCATTGTATGCACTGATTACTTGACCAAATGGGCTGAAACAAAAGAAGTAAAGACAACAAGTGAGCATAAGATGGCTAAATTTATGAGGGAGAAAATCTTCTATAAATTTGGTTTTCCAAGGGAAATAGTCATGAATAAAGGAGCACAACTTACATCAAGTTTGATTGAAGATCTTATGAAGAAGCACCACATCAAGCACATGACATCTACTTCCTATCACCCTCAAGCAAATGGGTAGGTGGAGAACAAAAAACGTGCATTGGAGAATATTCTTACTAAGTTTGTTAGTAGCAGTAGAAAATATTGGGTAGATAGACTTGTGGAAGCCACTTGAGCCTACAACACCACTTGGAATACCACCACTGGATTCACTCCATTTGAGTTGTTCTATGGGAAGAAGGCCATGTTGTCTATTAAATTTGAGTACAACACCTTGAGAATGGAAGCTGAGTGATACTTGGATCTCACTATATCACAACAGGAAAGGTTGCTACAACTCAATGGTATAGATGAATTCATAATGCAAGCTCTCCTACACAGTGAGGTAATCTAGCTACAAAAGAAGATTTAGCATGATAAGCATATCAAGGAAATGAATTTTCAAAAAGTATATTGGGCCCTGATGTATGATTCCAAATTCAAGGATTTCAAGGGGAAGTTAATGAAAAGATGGTTGGTTCCCTATCTGGTAGAGAAGTTTCATGAGAATGGATCTTTCCAAATCAAAACAATTGATGAGGAAGGGATTCCCTTACTTATCAACGGTCATAGGTTGAATTTGTACAACACAACTTTGTCCAAGGAAGAATTTTTCAGTTTGTTTAGCAGAGATTTAAATGTGAATGGGAGGCTCATAGCCCTTAGTCCACCAAATTTCTAAAAAGTAATAATACTAATAAGAGGGACTAGATGACCTCCATGAGGCATTTGAGGCAAACTCCTGAGTTGAAAACCTCTCTAAGGAAGGCCCAATAAAAAATAAAAAGGAAAAAGAGAAATAAAGGATCCCTAGGTGAAAACTTCCTCTAAGGTGCCTAGGGAAGTCATGCAGGCTAAAAACCTTTGCAGAGACAACTTGTTTGTCTCCAAAAAAAAAAGAGAAAAAGAGAAATATAAGGAAGGAGTTCTTACACCACTTTTGCTAACATTTTATTTTTACAGGACTCCAAACAATGACAAAATCATGGGTATAGAGGCGTAACTTAATTGTATTCCTCCATTCTTCCACCTATACATTTCATTTCTACACTCTCCACTCACATCCCCACCTCTCTCCATCATCCAATCAACAAAAGACTCCAATTTTTCCTCCTCGCTGCGATGCTACAGGAGGAACTTGCAATTCTATAGAAGGTCCTGTAATTCTACAAGAGGTCTTGTAATGTCTCTAGGAAATGCTAAGAAGGGTCCTCCAATGTCAACACCATCACCCATCCACTCCATCTAGCAAAACAAATGCTCAAAATTTCCACTTTGTTATGCATCTAAAAAGCATAGAAAATCTCTATTTTCTATTAATCCTAATCTTATCCTCATTCCTTTCATCACTTTCCCTCAACCTAACATGGAAAATGAAGACTTGAAGGGAGGATTATATGAATGCTACAAGAAAGAGACTCCTCCTGTAGCAGGATGCATGATGAGCCTCATAAATGGGTAATTATATGGGCTCATTTTACCTCCTAACCTAGTCAAATCAACCATTCTCTTAGCTTATTGCATGATTTTCTAATTATATTTATGCTTATAGGGTGAGTTGAGTTAGTCATTATGCCATGTGGTCTAACATGTATTTAATGTAGATTATTGATGGATTTCGAGGTCAAAGTCAAGGATTTAATGGTCAAAATGTAGCAATAACTCGAAGTAGACAAAGGAGAGGACTTATAGGAGGGAATCCCCCTCATTTATTGTTCCTCACTTTGAATTACCCTTCATTCAGCTTAGAGTACAAGTAGCCGAATCATCTACTAGAAGGCAGTCGAGCAAGTGGAAGATGATTGAGAGTTATCTCAAGTTTTGGGAGCCAAGCCTCCCTGATTTTAAGGAAGATTTTGGTAGCTTCAAATTTATAAGTAGAGAGGCCTAGGGCCTCACTAGGGTTGACTTTTTGCTTGTGTAAACTTTGCTCAAATTTCGAGCTTACTATTTTGTGACAGTTTTATGTAATCTTGCTATTTTTTTGATAATGAAGATGGAATCATTTTTGAGCTAGCACTAAGTTACCTCAGAGGGCTGAAGCTCTTGGGTTAGGGCCTAATCCAAGCAGCCAAGCTTCTCTTTACTTGTATTTGTATGCTTTATTTCAGTTTGTAGATTAGTTTGTTGTTAGATGTATTTCTCTTATGGTTAAGGATAGGTTGCTTTTAATGATTTAGTAGCTTGCTTCCATTTATGCTTTCTGTAACAGGTTAAGCAGAGATCAGAGAAGATTCAAAAGGCTAGCAATAGTGCCTTGGCCTCTTTTCCTCCCTCTCGGACCATGATTTGAGGCAAAGACTCTCTTGCTGCCCCAAAAACACAGATTTTCCTCATTCCTAGGACTTCTAGTGTTTGCAGCTCTTTAGTAGGTTGATAGTCCAGTTTTGCTTTGCTTTAGATCTTCTTTATCATGTTCACTTTCTAATTTGAAATAGAACTTTTGCATGCTTTCCCTTCTTACATAATTTCCCAACATTTCCTTCTATACATCATAGTTTAGGCCATTTTAATGTAAAACTCTGTTTTTCCTAGGATGCACTTATTTCATTGGTTGTTTGATTTTCTTGGTTGATTGTCAGTTTTTATGCAACAGATCTCTTCCAGCAGTAGGCTAGCTTACCAACAATCACACCCCTCCATCTGATACATGCCCTAAAGGTCTCCCAAACCTCACCTCAATTATGCCCTAGTTTCCTTCATTTTTCATAGAACTTCTTCCTCTCTCCTTGAGCAAACCCAATCATATTTCTCTCTCCTGGTGATTCATGGTAGACCTTAGGTTCCCTAACACCTCATCCCAACCTTCATCCACCTTTTCCACCCACTCTCACACCCTTAAAACAACGAAAATTTCTCTTGGCCTGTTCTTGTAGGCCTCCTGTAGTTTCCCTGTTTTCCTCCTGTAGTTTTCCTATGTCCTCCTGTAGTTTTTCTTGTAGGCTTTCTATTGAAGACCGAGTGTGGAAAAAGCCTCTAGAACACCTAAGACCTCCTAGGTCCCATCCATACCATCTTATATCCTCCCAAGCTCCAAAACCGCCCTCCAACACCACATTTTCGCTGCCACACTCACACAACAAATTAGATGCATGTTAAATTCACATAAAAACACATAAAAATCCAAAAATGTGTTTTTTGCTTATTTACTTCCAGAAATAGCATGGTTAGATGTTGTTTACTTTCTTAAGTAGGTAATGGAATTTCTTTCATGGTTTTCATAGTGTTTTTGGCAAAAGTAGAATTAGCTTGTTAATTAGGCTTTACTAGGTTTTGCTTTACATTCCAGTCTTTCTCCTTTCTGCAGTTAGAATAGCATTTGTAGAGTAATATTTCTTTCCTTTCATCATACAGAGAGCTTCTTATGAAATCTATGGAATTTGGCTTGAGCTCCTAGTGATCTCACACCGGTTGACCAAGTGACAACTTGCAGTGAGAACTAGTACTTGTGCATATAGCACCGACGCTTCTAAGTTTGTTATGAACTACCGGGTTGATAAAAGTAAAGTTGGCAGCCCAGGAGTTGTAGCATTCTTGCTGCAATACTAGCGCTCACCACTTTTTGGCGTTGTTGCCGGGGAAGCGTTAGAGTATTCTGTGATTACTACTTTCTTCTATTTCCTATTGCAAACAATCTGCTAATAGTTTATTTCAGCAAAAGTAGACTAGTCATTTCTTTTCTCTCAGTTCTGCATTTCCTTGCTTTCTTTTTCAATTCTGCAAATTTCCATTCAGCAAGTTCATTTCAGCTAGTTTCAATTTGTTTTTTTTAATCACCATTTTATTTTCTGCATGTACTTTCAGTGTGGGGAAAAAGAAACAAAAAACCAACCAAAAAGATTTCCTTTCATGCCTCGTAGGAGTAGAGAAAACTTAGGAAAATTTTTTCCCAACACCCCCACTACTTCACATAGCCAACCTTCCCTCTTCTTTGGTGGATGTGATCAAGAAGAACCCTTAGGTGAACATCCAAACATATTTGAAGAACCGATAGAGGAAGAAGAAGAAGAAAACATTCCTCTGGAGCCAATGGCTGAAAACAAAAATTCTAGGGGAAATGGAGAGAGAATAGAGGGTACCTTCCCCATTGGGGAGACCAATGGAGACACGAAAATGAAGAATATAATTCCTTCAGCCCTACCTCACTTCCATGGTCTGACTACAGAAGATCCTAACACCTTCTTGTTTGAGTTTGTTGTCATCTGTCGAACCTATGACTATGCAAAAGACAAGCAAAAGTTGAAATTGTTCCCTTCTACTCTCAAGGATGCAGCACTGCGCTGGTTCATGGGACTATGTTATGAAACCAGCTTCAAGAAAGATAGAAAATATAGATCAACACCTTAGAATTCAACCTCTTCGAGGGGGCAACCTCATTTACATTACATAAATGAACAATTCTTGGATGATACAAATAAAACCTCCTTTCTATATATGGAGTCTAAGGGGTCATAACATAATCAAAGCCGACATAACAATAATAATGTAAGGGCACAATAATAACAATAGTGGGTGTCTATGGGGCACAATAGTAACAATATGGGCACTACATGGGTACATCAATATAATAAGTGGGTTGTACTAATAACAATAAGGGGTTACACTAGTAGTATAGGGGCCTAACAGACTACCTAGAAATAGCATCACAACTTGGGCTCAAATGCAATAGGCCTTTAACAACAACTATCGAGACTATTGTAGGTCAGAAGATACTAAAGAAGAAATCTTTTGAATGACCATAGGAAGTGATGAGTCCCTGGAAGACTATGAAGAGAGGTTCCAGCTCAGTTATAAAAGGGTCGGGTGTACACTTGACCCTGAGTCTCTGAAGTTGGTCCTGCTCAGGGGAATTCGGAAAGACCTTTTAGACACCCTCCATCTACTGTTCGGGGGAGACATCTACCAACTATCCTATGAGGACATAAAGACTATTTTTAGAAACCATTCTAGAGCAACTAGAAGGAAAGGTAGGGAGAGTCAACCCATAGTCAGTGCCTCTTCCTCCAATTCATCCATTAAAGGTGAAATTGTAAACATGCTAGAAGACTTCAAGAGTGAGATGTTGCAGACTCTTGCCATGCAAATGGATACCTTACATATCAAAATAAAACAAGAGGAAGCAGAGAGAGTTTTGGCCATTTTTTTCCCTCAATGCACCAAGAGGCATCCTTGGAATGAATGCCCATTGAACTCTATATAGGTTTCTTTAGTCTGTGAAGAAGATCATTCTACAGATAAGTGTCCTTCCTTGCTCGGACTTAAGGCTGTATACCAAGGGGCCGAAGGAGTCACTGAATAGATCTATTACATAAACCAAAGGAGGTCGCATGGACCTAGACCATACCAGAAGGGGATGTAAGGGACATCTTAGGCATACTACAACCCCAACCAAGTCACCTCCATACCTTCTTGGGGGCCCCCTCCTCATCCTTCCTGGTCCATGCCTCCTCCTTGGTCCTTCACATCTCAATATCATGCCCAACCAGCCACCCATTCATTTCAATCCTATGCTCAACCACAACCTCAGTGGAATGCATCTCATTAGGAATGGAGGCCCCAATACAACTTTCTTCCCACTCTTCTACCTCCACTACCTGCCCAACCACAACAATTACCTCCTGCTCCACCAAGGCAACCCCAAATGCCTACCCAGCGAAATCTGAACCCAAACAACAAACAGGCTCAACAAGTGTATAGTGGGGAACCATCATGCCCAACTTATGTTGTGGAGATTCAAGAAATTAACTTGCGATCTGGGAAAGTTCTCCCAGATAGCTAGCCTCCACCTAGGGAGGTTGAGGAAGATAAAGAGGAAATTGAACCTAAAGAAAATCCACCCTTTCCTGAGAGACTATCCATGACAACCTATCCTACCCCAGAAGAGGTTTAACTCCTGGGAGAATTGAAAAATTTATGTGTGAAGATACCACTTCTCCAAGCCATAAAAGATGTGCCTATCTACAATAGGTTGATCAAAGAGAAGTTCTTTAGGCATCCAGGAAAGTGCAAGAGAGATGCCCCAACCATCAATGTCATAGGACAATGCAACATACTGAGAAAACATCTAGATGCCTTCTCCTGGAGTTATAAGGAGATGAAGGGAGTGCACCCTTCAATATGTACTCATCATATATACATCAAGGAAGATTGCAAGCTACTCAGGTAGCCTCAAAGGAGAATGAATCCATCACTTAAAGATATTTTTAAGGAAGAACTACAAAAATTTCTTGATGCAGGATTCATCTATCCCATCTCTGACAGTGAATGGGTCTCTCCTTTGGTGCTAGTGCCAAAGAAAAATGGTAAGTGGAGAATCTGTGTTGACTATCGGAAATTTAACAAAGCCACTAAAAAGGACCATTTTCCTTTGCCTTTCATAGATCAAGTGTTAGATGGTTTGGCAGGGAAAAAGTTTGTCTCCTTCCTAGATGGGTTTAGTAGGTACAATTAGATTCAAATTAGCCCAAAAGACCAAGATAAGACCACTTTCACTTGTCCTTGGTGTACCTTCGCATACCGGGCCCTTCCTTTTGGTTTGTGCAACGCTCTAGCCACTTTCCAAAGAGCGGTATTGAGTATATTTCCTGAAATGGTTCATGATGCAGTAGAAATATACATGGATGATTTTAGTCCTTATGGCTCTGACTTTCAGGAAGCTTTATCTAACCTAGGAAAAGTTCTAGATAAGTGTGTTGAGATGAACCCGTCCCTTAGTTTGGAAAAATGTGAATTTTTGATGATTGAAGGGACCGTGCTAGGTCATGCAATATCTCAACAAGGACTGCAGGTGGACCCCAACAAAATTGCCATCATCCAAAGGGTCCCACCTCATCAAAAGGTGAGAGAAGTTAGAAGTTTCCTAGGCTTAGCTGGATATTGTAGGAGATTCATTAAAGACTTTAGCAAGCTAGCCTCTCCTTTGTTTGGCCTCCTAGGAAAAGATGTTGAGTTCATATGGTCGGAAAATTATCAAGAAGCCCTAGATACCTTGAAGAGAAAGTTAGTGACTGCCCCAATTCTCAGAGGCCCAATCTGGGCCCTACCCTTTCACATTCACACAGATGCCTCAAACAAAGCGATAGGAGTAGCCTTAGGACAAATTGATGGAAGGTTACCTTATGCCATATACTTCATAAGTAAAAACTTGTCAAAGGCAGAGTTAAACTATACAGTGACCAAGAAGGAACTCCTAGCTGTCGTGCATACCTTAAACAAATTCAAAAATTATATCACACGCTATCAAAATTTTGTGCATATTGATCATGTTGAAATTAGATATTTCATGAACAAACCAGATGTAAATGCTCGCATTATTAGATGGTTGCTTTTACTACAGCATTTTGATTTGACCATTATTGATAAGCCTTGTAAATAAAATGTTGTTGCTGACTTTTTGTTTAGAGTAAATTTTCCTGCAGGTGAAGAAGGAATGGTGGATGACCAAATGAAAATGAACACCTATTTTCTATATCAATACTCTTTCCATGGTTCACTGATATAGCAAACTACTTGGTTTCAGCGCAGTTCCCACCACACCTATCCTCAAAAGAGAAAAGCAAGATAGTAAGGAAAAGTGCCCCTTTCACTTGTATTGGAGGCAATCTCTTCAAACTTGGTCGAGATCAAATCTTGAGAAGATGTGTCAGGGAGGACGAAGTATTTGACATCCTCCTAACTTGTCATGACGGGCCTTGTGGAGGTCATTTTGCAGCAAAAAGAACCGCCTTCAAGATATTGCAAGCAAGCTACTACTGGCCCACTCTTCATCAGGATGTGAGGAGATACACGAGCCAGTGTGATCAGTGTCAGAGGATGGGGAAACCCGCTCCAAAGGATGAAATTCCCATGCAACCTTAAGTGACCTTTGAGCCATTTGAGAAGTGGGGCATGGACTTTGTGGGGCCTATCAACCCCCCTTCAAAGCAGAAGCAATACATCATTGTGTGCACCGACTACCTGACAAAGTGGGTAGAGACAAAAGCAATCAAAGCAGCGACAAAGGAAAAATTAGCTGAGTTTTTGAGGGAAAACATATTCTACAAGTTTGGGTATCTGAGAGAGTTGATCGCAGACCAAGGTAGTTAGTTCACTTCCAACTTGATTGAAGACCTGATCACACATCATAAGATCAAGCACAGGACTTCCACTCCTTACCATCCACAAGCCAATGGGCAAGTGGAGGTCACTAACAGAGCATTAGAAAGGATCCTAACCAAGGTAGTGAGCAGCAACAGAAAAGACTGGGCGGACAGATTAGTTGAGGCTACTTGAGCCTACAACACAACATGGAAGACCACCACCGGGTTCATACCCTAAGAACTGGTCTATGGGAAGAAGGCTTTTCTATGAATAGAGTTTGAATTTAGTACCCTAAGGATGGAAACTCAGTGGGACCTAGACCTCAGCCATGCACAGAAGGAGAGATTACTTCAGCTCAATGGATTGGATGAATACAAGTTGCAAAACCTTCTCCATACAGAGGTAGTTCAGCTTCAGAGAAAGATATGGCATGACAAAAATATCAAGGAGAAACAATTCTAAGAGGGAGATTGGGCACTACTCTATGATTCAAGATACAAGAATTTCAAAGGCAAGCTGAGGACAAGATGGTTGGGACCCTACACTGTGGAGAAATGCAATGACAATGGTTCAGTTTTGATCAGAACCATTGATGATGAAGCCATCCCCATGCTTGTCAATGGACATCGGTTGAAAGTCTACAAGAAACCCCTCTCCCCAAGCAAGAGTTTATTGAAGATTTGAATAAAATAGTGATGGTAGTGGAGCATGTCTTAGCTTCCACTTCACCCACTCACTGAAGAAAAAGGAGAAAAAATAAGGACTCAAGTGAAAACCTCCATGAGGTGCTTGAGTCCCATCATTGAGTTGAAAACCTCTTCTGAGGCAGCCCAGTGATGTCAAGAAAAAAGGAAAAGAATAAGATCCTTGGGTGAAAACCTCCCTTGGAGGCACCTGGGGTAGGAAATTAAGGTGAAAACCTCTCTAAGGCACCCTAGTTGTTTTCAAAAAAAAAAAGAGAAAGAAAAATGATTTTTTATTGCATTGTAGGTTTGCAGAAGGACTACAAGGAGCAGAAGAAGGTACCAAGGGGACCCTGTTCATGGCTTGATGGGGCCTGACCCAGGTTCAAAAGTGTTTTAGCCAAAAAAGTACCGCAGTACCAACCCTTTCGGCAGCAAATCATGGAGCGCGGAATGAGGTCTCACCTGAGGTAGTATGGGAGGGTGCTGGAACCAGGTTTCGGCACCCTAGGTATGTCTCGATGGGAAATTGGAAGGGTTGCGAACCATGTTGTGCCCTCGTGCTACTCTATACTGTTGTCAGGCTTCCGCAGGGATCCACGACGAAGCATTTTTTAAATCTTATTGTTAATGAGTTTATTATTGATCAGATCCAATCTTTAAGCTTTTAACAGTTATGACCAGTGCACGCACCCATAGATCTTATAGATTTCGCATGAATTCAGAACATAAACATAAATGTATAGATCATAACCAATGCATAAACCAGAATATAACTAGATCCTTAATGTTCAGAACCTACTTATCTTTATTAATGACTTCGCTTCAGTATAATCGACTTCTTTCTCTGTGCACACAACTACGGGGGTCCACGCACATAGCTGCGAACTCTACCAGGACTCTGTGCACATAGCTATGGAGCCTCTATCTCCTACTACGACCAGAGACATAGAATTCCAGACTCAGAGAGAATATTGCATTCATAAACCCATAACATGCAAGATCCAAGCAAAACTGACTTCCACCCTTAGAGCCTTGCTCTATTTATACATTCCCATGGTCCGCGAACCATGGGAAGGCCGACTCACTTTCTATTTTCTTACATTATTTTCAAGTGGACAACCCTTTGACTTGACTTATTACAATTCGCACACCGTGCACTTCGCGGAGATTTTACCACACTTTTACCCAAAATTGCAAGCTTTAAGCCCCAAACCCATTATGCGGGGCCTTTGCTATCCAACAGACCCCCAACACAATCATCGTGACTCGTCCCGAGTCACTCGGCTGTTCTGGCAATCTTTGCACAGAGGTCATCCAAAAACTTCTGTGCTTTAGTTATGCTCGCAACAAATTCTTCAGCCATCTGTTGTACCTGTTGAACATGATCCACTGACTCATTAGTAACAGTTTTAGTTGCTTGTCCAGGTTCATATACTACCTACATATTTTCTAGTTTTCCCTCAATGTTGGTGGAGACTGCGAAGGCCTCCTCAAGCCAAGGTTGGAGGCATTCCTCAAGAATTACTTCCTTTTGCCGAGCGGCATCCACTTGTGTTTTGAGAACCTGGGCCTCCCTCATCTTGGCCAATCATTGCGCAATAGCAACCGTCTGTGTGGTCCCCCTAACATTATCATAGGCTTATTGTAACTCCCGTTCTTCTGTCTCCAACCGCTGTAAGGTTGGGTCTTCATGTAGTGAAGTGACCGTGATCAGTGACTGACCCAACAATCCGTTGCACTCCTCCATGGCACGTACTATTGCTTCCTGCTCGGATTGAATGATGCCTTTCTGCTACTCTGTGACCTCCAGTGGTGTAGAGGGCTGCGATTTCAGTTTCAGTTCTGCGACCTACAAGTTGAGGGCCAATTGGATCCTTGTTGCTTCTTCCTTCACTTTGCAAAACCCACTGGCCAACTTATGGATCCATATGTTGATAGGTAAATATACCGCAATCTCGAGCTCAGGGGCACGACAACACACTTCCTCCACAATTTGCTCCAACTACTAATTTTGTGCTACTGCTTCATCACGTTGGAGGCTCAACTGCTTGATGTTAATTCGGTGCTCACTGAGTACCTCTACCACATGTCCTTCCCTAGTGCGGAGCTCCATCGTTGGGCCATCCTGGAGCTAGTATAATCTCTCACGTGCGAGGGCAGCCAAATTTAATCCAAGCCCTGTAAGCCAGCCTACCACAGCTCTGTCCACCGCGTTGTCTATTGTCAATGCTCCTACTGGGAGTGTGATAGTATTAGCCATTTTGGCCTGTAGCAGCTGCTGACATACCCATAGCTCCATGGGTAGTGACTATTCCCAGTTGTGGGGCTTGTGCTCTGAGTTCCTGCAGTTGCACACTAAGCGCCCCCAACACAGTCTGCTGCTCTATCATGGCTTCATTGAGCACCTCCCTTTGGCTTCAAAAACTATATCCCTGATATCACATAGGTCACCCTCGGTCAATGTGATAAGTTCCTCATCCAACTTGGATGCCTTGGTCTTCTTCTGTGACCTTGATCATTTTTTCGGGCGCGGTCATTTTAAGGGCGAACAAGTGGTGGTTGGCGCCGCACCTTCTGTCACTTTATCCAGCTCTATGGTCACATTTGGGCCACTTTCGTCCTCTGTTGTAGCAGCCTCTCCTGCTAGCACCTTGCCTGTGAAAGCATGTGCTACCTCCTGGGTTGCTCGTACTTTTGCAATGAGCTTTTCGTTCTACTTCTACTGGCTAAAGACTTGGCCTCAACCTTCTGTTTTTGGATGGCGGTCTCATCACGGCCTACCGCATCTAGGCCACGCCACTCTGGTGGCTAGGTATCGAGCACCGTGAAAACAACATAGTCGATGGCAATTAAGGGAAGTGTGGTCCATGTTTGCTCTAGGTCCTTGCACACCTAGATGTATACATGGTGCATATTCGCCTTAAAATTTGCCATGTTCTTCACACTATCATATACCTTGGCAGATAGATGGGGCTGTCGGTTGATCCATTGTCGTATGTTTGCATCCATCAGTATCCAGAAAATCTTGACTTCTCAGATTCTTGTGGCATCCCTCGTCGCCCATAGCGATGTGTATTTCTTGTTCTCTAGCCAATCCTGGTCCAGGGATAGAAACTAACTATCCTCGGGTAATTCACCTATAACCAATAGGATGGATAAGAGCAACCATGCATAGTGGAAGGTCTTACCCTACTCTTGAGCCTCCCTACAGCTGGTCAGAAATTCGCCACGGAAGAATTGTGCCCAATTGAACCGTTCCCCATCCGTGCATTGATCAGCTAACGCGACAACCATTGTTGGGACCTCACTGCCTCAGCATTTTCTCATTACCTTTCATTTTTTTATGGTCCTATAGGTCGGTCAAACCCTTGGTACACACAGATTTAGTTGGGGTGGTGGTTGCACGACATACGTCTACCTTCCTCGTCATAGGTGGGTGCCCAAACCACGATGTCCTGGCTACGTTTGCTGTGGAGGGCCTTCAACCTGTACACGTATCCGCCTTCTACCTTCGCACCCGTTCCTCCTAATCTTTCCAGATGTATGCCATCCTAGTGTAGATGCCCGGCACATCACTCCTTTCAGTGCACCATGCTGCTTCTTCTCTATGATTGAAGTTCCACAGTGGTTGATGAAGTCCTCCCCATTTGTTACACCATCATCTATCTGTAGTGTCCTTACCTCGGTTGTCATGCATCGCAGTGATCAAATCATCATATTACAGTTTAGTGTTGTTACTTCATGCAATCGATTTTGCCATCATTCTATCTCCTCATCTGAGTCTGACGTGCAAGAACTATCGCGCTCCCAAGAGATTCTCCTGTTTGCGATTGGATTCACCCGATCCCGGTCTTGTGCCGTTATCTGGTAGATACTGTCTAGTTCATCGTCGCTGTCCTCCTCACGCACAGGTTCATTGTACTGTGCTCCCTCGGCTGGGAACAGTGGAACTATTACATGGAGCAAATTTTTCTCAAATACCATCTTTTGTCGTTTTAGGTTGATGACCCCATTCATGTCTGTGGCCTAGTCTATTCCTAGTAATGTAGGGTACAGACTACTGTCATCCACAATTTATATTACTTCAAAGTCTGTCTATGTACTTACGCCTTCAATGTCCATGGTCACTCCTTGTAACCTTCCCATTGGTAGGATATTTTGTTGGTTTGCCATCTGTAATTGAATAGGAGACCATTGCAGTGCGGGCCTACCCATGCGTTCCCATGCCTGTTTTGGTAATACATTCGCATCTAACCCCAAATCTAGGATGACCTGGTCCATCTCATACTCACCAATTTGAGCCGTCAAACACATTTCTTGCCTGGTGCGCAAAGCATGCTTTCCCGATTTCCAAACCACGTGTTGTTCTCCTGACCCTATGCACCTATTGATCAACTCTTGGAGTCCCTTAACTACCTTATTGTCACGTAGAAGCTTCATACATGTCTCCAAAAAGGTAGTAAGCATAGAGGGATCCATTCCCGGCTCCAGTGGATCCCTACTACTTGGAGTAGAGGCTTCCATGAAGCTCTTCTTAGATTCCTTAGATTTTCCCTTCACATGTTCCATCTCAATGTCAGGTTCCTTTGTAGGAGTATCGCGAACCTTCACATATTCTCTAGGTTGTTTCCTCACATCTTCCCCTGTAATTGTGTCACTCCTAAGTACCATGTTTATGCTGGGGTCCTCTTCACATGGTTCAGGCCTTATCATTTGGATATTTTGAGTTGGAGTGGGCTGTAGTACCCCTTTTTCACACATTTGGGCAATCAACGTCGAACAATCTACCATTTCATGGTCAAACTGCTCACAGTACGGACAAGATATTCTCATCGGGTTAGTATAATTGCGAGCGTAGTGCCCTAGTCCTCCATAATTATAATAGATTAGCTATCCACACCCTCGTCCAGGTCCCATTCCTCCTCTCCCTCGTCCGTGTCCTTGGAATCCACCACGTGGCCCCACGGCTGGATCGAAACCTTGCATTTATGTCTGCATTCGATAGGCTGGGGTCCTCTCCATCATTATCTCATAGCTTCGACACGTTTGCTCGTTGTGACCCACCGATCTATAGAAGCTGCAATATAGTGGTTGTGGAGTCTGTGTATACTTCTGCAACAGGTGACAGTTGTTCGTGGTGTGCTTTCCTCCTACTTGACAAATCGCGCACTAGAGTGCAGGTGCCACACTTGGCCCTGCTTGTACCTCCAATCTCAATGGCATCAGTCCTCCTCCCGCCAAATATTTTGTGAACATAGGGTAGTGATCCTTGTCGTGACCTTGGCCCTTGCATTTGATACACCACACTTCTTCATGTGCCTCCAGTCGGAGTGCCCTATCTTGCTTCAGGCTTTGCATCTCCAACCATAGGTTTTGTAGTTGCACGTGGATTTGTTGAACTCCCAACACAGGATCTTGTATTGGAGTTTCATGCAACCTCATCGCTATCTCTAATGCTTCAACTTGGGTCTAGATCTTCTGTTGTGACAATGTCATCCTTAGGTGCGGTGTCAAAGATGCCACAAACTAGGCACAATGCTACGCATCTGTCAATGTCATGTTGCCTTCACGAATCATGATTTTAAGTCTCTAATCTAGATCCCAAGGAGTTTCACCTTGCAGCATCATGATCTCCTTGAACTCGATGATCGACTTCGTCTCAGATTTTGGCTAGCTAAATTCTTTGTTCAATGCATCCTAGATCTCCACTATTCCCACATTTGGATGATCTCTAGAGTGCTTTATATACCATGTCAACACGCGATCCTGCAACATGCTTACTGAAGTAGCCTTTTTTATGTTATCATCCATAATTCCTTGGGCTTCCATACTGCCTTTACCACGAACCAGAACTGATCTAGTTCCTCACTTCCTACGCCTCTAAATATGGGAAACTTGATCACACTCGCCATTCCAACCCTCGATGGTGGTGGAGGTGGGGTAGGTGAAGATGGGGTTGATGTAGGCATAGTGGGTGATGGCGTGGATGGTGGCAATAACAGTGGATTGCGTCGCTTTATCAACCGGACCATGCTTCTTGGAGAGAACCCGACAAGCTCCTCCTCACTTTCTCATGATAGTGAAATTAAGGGACTGTTCTCTAACTCTTCGATCCCTTGGTAGCCTTTTCCGCTCCACGTTACCCCAGACATCAATGGATGCACATAACCCATTTTTCACATAAAGCACTTTAATCCAAGTATTCAACGATTTGATATACTTACCCCGCGATCCCTTGAGAAAGCGCCTTTCTGCTTCGTTGTAGCTCACGGTTGTATCTATCGCGATCTCAGTGATAAACCCTCCTATTACCCGATCCAACTAGTGATCTACTACCTGTACGATTTTATCTTCAGACACCTCTAGCCCACGTACCAACTCTGTAGTCCACATGATGGGATAATCAAGTCTGCACCTTCCCTGACTATCAGATAGCCTCACGATCCACTCATACAGTTATGTCGAGAAAGATGCGAAGAAGATCTCGTGGATTTTTGTGTATAAGTAGTGATCTAGTCACCTTTCTTCAGATATATCTGTGGAGTTTTGTTTTCCTATACTATGAACTCGTGGAGCTTATGATCCAACTAATCTTCAATCTCATTCTTCATAGGTTTCTAGTGTTCTGACATCAGACATCCCTTAGGCAGATCTCGGTCCTGACAATGGAAGCATTTGTTGGCTTGATGGGGCCTGACCTAGGTTCAGAAGTGTTTTAGCCAAACAAATCCTGCACTACCAGCCCTTTCGGTAACAATCCGTGGAATGTGGATTGAGGTCTCACCCTAGGTAGTATGGAGGGTGTTGGATCTAGGTTTCTGCACCCTAGGGATGTCTCGATGGGAACTTGGAAGGGTCACGAACTGTGTTGCGCCCTCACGCTACTCTGTACTATTGTCAGGCTTCCGCGGGGATCTGTGATGAAGTGTTATGTAAATCTTATTGTTAATGGGTTTATTATTAATTAGATTTAATATTTAAGCTTTTAATAGTTATAACCAGTGCACGCACCCATAGATGTTACAGATTTCGCATGAAATCAGAACATAAACATAAATGTATAGATCATAACCAATGCATAAACTAGAATATAACCAGGTCCTTAATGTTCACAACCTACTTATCTTTATTAATGACTTCGCTTCAGTATAATCAACTTCCTGTCCTGCGCACACAGCTACAGGGGTCCGCACACACAACTATGGACTCTACCAGGCCTCCATGCACACAGCTGCGGAGCCTCTATCTCCTACTACGACCCAAGACTCAGACTTCCAGACTCAGAGAGAATATTGCACTCATAAACCCATAACATTCAAGATCCAAGCAAAACTGAATTCTACCCTTAGAACCTTTCTCTATTTATACATTCCCATGGTCCGCGAACCATGGGAAGGCTGACTCACTTTCTATTTTCTTACATTATTTTTGGGCTTACAACCCTTTGACCTGACTTATTACAATTCGCGCACCGCACACTTCGCGGAGCTTTTACCACACATGTTGTTCATACCAGCATCCATCTCATGTTCTCCACACCTTCCTCCATCATTTTTGGCATCTCTTTCACCCCACTGTACCTTTTTCTTCTAAAATTGTGTTTTCTACAAGAGGCTCTGTGTTTTCTACAAGAGGCTCCTGTAGGAATTACAGAGAGCCAAAAGTGTTTACAGGAGGCAGCTTGAGGGAAAAGAAAAGCTTCATGAGGAACCTATTATTTCTCTTACCATCTTCAAACCTCCTTGCCATCATTTCCAAGCCTACATCTCACTCCAAGCATCATTCTTTTTTTCCCTGTCCAAGAAAAAACACAGAAAAATAGTTTTCCAGTGTTGGAAAAAAACAAAACTAAAAGGAGGAAAAGGCACCATTAACCTTACCTGAAGCTTACATACTCTCCCTCCATCATTCATCTCCACCTTTGGCATCATTCTTGAGCTCCAAGCATAGGGAAATATCTGAAGTTTCAAGGGGACAAGCAGCTACAGGAGCTCCTGTAGGAATTCCTGTAGTAGCTGATCCCATAGAAGTCCAACACGAGCAGCAAGGGACATCATATTTGAAGGTTGGAAAGGCACAAACATCTCAGCTCCAACAAAATAAGAACCTACAAAAACACACAACAACACATCAACAAGAAGAGACAGCATGCATGAAGGAAAATGAAGGCATGCAACAGAGAAAGCCACAACACCTCACAGTCAATGTCAACAAATACACTTGGATCACAAGTAAGTAGCTAAATTACTCCTCTATCTGCATATGTGTAATTAGGAATCATACGAAGGCAATGAGATGGTTGAAATTGAAAGAGGAAAAGGTGGTCAGTGAACTTGGCCACCTTCATTTAGTTGACTCCACTTAATCAAGATATCACCCACATGTGCACACAGTCAACTCAAGAAAAAGATGCCAAGGACAGGTAGTGGGAGGAAAAGTAAACTCTGATGCAATAATGAGGGATGATTACAAAGGAGGGTCATGATGACCAAGTAGGTGGGGACCAACTGTCCTAATCTGGGCAACATACACCTTGCCAGCTCAACACTCATAACCGAAAATATCCATAAAAGGTAATGAGCATTCCTCCCCACACATTCTCACCACCTTTTCTTTAGTTTTCTTCTCATAACTCAGCCACAACAGTCTTCGTATGCCCCCATAGCCTCGTATCTACCATCCTGCATTGATTTCCTCCATATTTTTTCTCTCGACATTTTCTATAAGAACACCTATAGGAAATCTACAGGAGCACCTACAGGAAATCTACAGGAGGGACAACGGGCTTCTACAGGAGGGGCAATAAGTCATTTTGAAGGGAGAAAATGTGAATTTTGGCATGAATTGTAGTTTGAAGAGATAGGGTTCATGAATGCCCTCTATTGAATATCAAAATGTGAAAGAATTGGCCTCAATTTGAGGATGAGATAAGTCTTTAGGAGGGTAGAAATACATAAAATAAAAAGTTCTATTTAAAATAAAAAAAACACTATCCCCTCTGTTTTTCTATTTCACTCAAAATTCTTTGTCTCCACCTCCATATTTGGTTTTTCAAAAGAAGTACAGGCAGTATGAGGGGGTTCATGAAAAAAGAGCTCAGTAACTCCACTAGACTCCATGCACATCCTCAAGTAGTGGAAATATTTACAAGGGCGAACTGGATGAATTTCTTTGATAAGTTTAGAGGGTTTAATGAGGAAATTGCCCATGAATTTTCTCTCTCTTTGGTCCCTCACACAAGAACTCATGCTACTGTAACCATTAGAGGCCTCTCCATTGAAATAACCCCTGAATTCATCAATAGGGTCACTACCCTTCCTCTTGGGCTGCCTTGGAGTAAAGATCAGAAACCAATTGGCCAGGCTGCCAAGAAGAAATTTTTCCAAGATAATGAAACCCCTGTTGAAGACAAGAATGGAATTAGGAGGGCTAGTATACCATATACCTAGGATGAGGTTAGCTACCAAGTGATCAAATACATTTATTGTGAGGGGGGGCACAGCATTGTTTATGGATATCATTTCAAGATCCTCCAAGATTTGAGATATGGCATGAATACCCCAGCACATCAAAAGCTCAGTATCCCTTACTTCCTCCTTCAGTCCCTCATTGACTCCAACACCAAGGTACAAGTAGGAAATTCACAGTAGCTAGCTCACCATGGCCTAATCAAAATCCTAGTAGAAGAAGCCTTCCATACCGTTACAATCCCTATAGCATGGGAAGTTTTCAGAAATATGACATCTGAGGATGACATAAGGCATTAACCTATGATGTCAGTCCTGCTATCAGTGAGGAGGGAGAATAGCATGGAGGATAAGATGAAGCCAGTGGTGACATAGCAGAGTAAGAAAGGAAGGAGGAAAGAAAAGGAACAGAGGAGGAAAAAGAGACAAAAGAGGGAGAAAAGGAGGCAGAGAGGGTAGAGAAAATAGAAGAGTCCCCTAAAACTTGGGAAAGAAAAGTAGCAGCTGCCCTCACTGCCCTCAGCACACTAGTCAAGTAGAATTAGAAGATGAAAATAAAAACCTCCATGTATTTCAGGGCAAGGAAAAGTACCAGAATTAAAATAGGCAAACCTCAACCCTCATCAAAGACTCCCATTACCATTGAAGATTCACCATTTGCCAAGGTGAAAGAATCTCCTTCCAAGACACCCATAACCTATGAAAGGGGGATTCCAAGATCTTCTACATGGAAGGGAAAGGAAATTCTACAGGACCCTAAACCAGACCTACAGGAAGCTAAAACAGTCCTACAGGAGACGCTATCCAGACTACATGAGACAGAAAAACTTGAGGAAAAGATAGGAGGATAGCTAGAGGTGAACGAGGAAGCACAATAGCTACAAGAACCTGACCCCTAGCCTAATCTTGCCTCCTATTAGAATCTACTTGAGGGAGGCAAGATAATCCCATAGAAATTTACAATTCCACTATTTTTCGAATTGGAAAAAGAGAGAGTGAGAATGCATAGGTGGATGCAGATAGCCAAGTCAAAAGGAATTGAGGATATTGGCCACATGGAAAACAAACTCAGGGAAATGGGCAGGGAATTGAGTGCTCTTAGAGACAAAGAAGCCATCACAAGAAGCCACCTTGAGAATGATAATGAAATACTAAGGAGGCAACTACAGGAGAAAGAGACTCATTTGGCATACATGACCAGCTAACTCATAGAGGCATTACAATGTAGAACACCAACCAAATCTTATGGCCTCTATCTGAAGTGATTTGTGTGACCAAAGAACCTTAGAGGACAAAGCAAAGATGGCAGAGTTCTACCTACACAACATGGCCCTCACAGACATGAATGTGTGGGACCCCAATGCCAAGCTAGGGGATCTGCAATTAATGGCCATGGAATCATGGATGAACCATGAAGAATTGAGGGCAGCAGAAATGAAAAGATTGTTAATAAAAGAGTAGAATGAACCATTGATGATAACAGCTGAGCCGTCAGATCCTATGGCACTCATCAACACGCACAACCTGCTTGCCAATGACCCTCATATTGCCCCTAAATATCTAGCCAATCAGGAACAAGCCATTGCACACTTTGAAGATATGTTTAGGCTACTTGGGGAGGACTGTGGGCATGCATGCATGAGAATATGGAACGCCCTACCCCATAGCTTGCACATTAGGGAATACCATTCCCCCATGAGGCTGAAGGAGGCATTGAAAAGAGTGCCAATGTATAAGCGCTCCATGCAAAGGCTGAAGGTCAACTGAATTGGCCTCAAATTGAGTCCTCCACTCATATTAGGCATGCTCGAAGGCAGAAGAGAAGAAGAAGAGGAGGAGTAGTGGAAGACATAGACAGAAAGGTGGGGTTTTATGGAAAACATGAGCAGAACACAACAGAAGGCTAGGACACTAGGGAGGCCACCAGGGCCATAAAAGACAAAGAGATTGACTAGGTTGCTCAGAGGATGAGCAACACCTTCAGTAGGGGGTGATGATGAGACTCATAAATGGGTAATTATATGGGCTTATTTTACCTCCTCACCTAGTCAAATCAACCATTCTCTTAGCTTATTGTACGACTTTCTTATTATATTTATGCTTATAAGGTGAGTTGAGTTAGTTATTATGCCATGTGGTCTAACATGTATTTAATGTAGATTATTGATGGATTTTGAGGTCAAAGTCAAGGATTTAATGGTCAAACTGTAGCAATAACTCGAAGTAGACAGTGGAGAGGACTTATAGGAGGGAATCCCCCTCATTTATTGCTCCTCACTTCAAATTCCCCTTCATTTAGCTCAAAGTACAAGCAGTCGAATCATGCCCTAAAAGGTAGTCGAGCAAGTGGAAGATGATTGAGAGTTATCTCGTGTTTTGGGAGCCAAGCCTCTCTAATTTTAAGGAAGATGTTGGTAGCTTTAGATGTATAAGTAGAGAGGCCTAGGGCCTCACTGGGGTCAACTTTTTGCTTGTGTAAACTTTGCTCAAATTTCGAGCTTACTATTTTGTGATAGTTTTATGTAATCTTGCTATTTTTTTTATAATGAAGATGGAATCCTTTTTGAGCTAGCACTGAGATACCTCAAAGGGTTGAAGCTCTTGGGTTATGGCCTAATACAAGCATCCAAGCTCCTCTTTACTTGTATTTTTATGCTTTATTTTAGTTTGTAGATTAATTTGCTGTTAGATGTATTTCTCTTATGGTTAAGGATAGGTTGCTTTTGATGATTTAGTAGTTTGCTTCCATTTATGATTTCTGTAATAGGTTAAGCAGTGATCAGAGAAGATTCAAAATTCTAGCAATAGTGCCTTTTCCTCTCTTCCTCCCTCTGGGACCATGATTTGAGGCAAAGACTCTCTTGCTGCCCAAAAACACGGATTTTCCTCATTCCTAGGACTTCTAGTGTTTGCAACTCTTTAGTAGGTTGATAGTCCAGTTTTGCTTTGCTTTAGATCTTCTTTATCATGTTCACTTCTTGATTTGCAATAGTCCTTTCTCATGCTTTCCTTTCTTACAACATTTCCTTCTACACATCATAGTTTATGCCATTTTAATGCAAAACTCTGTTTTTCCTAGGATGCATTCATTTCATTAGTTGCTTGATTTTCTTGGTTGACTGTCAGCTTCTCTGTAGCAGATCTCTTCCAACAATAGGCCATCTTACCAGTAATCACATCCCTCCATCTGATCCATGCCCTAAAGGTCTCCCAAACCTCACCTCAATTCTGCCCTAGTTCCCTTCTTTTTTCATATAACTTCTTCCTCTCTCCTTGAGCAAACCCAATCATATTTCTCTCTCCTGGTGATTCATGGTAGACATTAGGCACCTTAACACCTCATCCCAACCTTCTTCCACCTTTTCCACCCACTCTCACACCCTTAAAATAGCAAAAATCGCTCTTGGCCTCTTCCTGTAGGCCTCCTATAGTTTCCCTGTTTTCCTCCTGTAGCTTTTCCTGTAGGCTTTCTTTTGAAGGCTGAGTGTGGGAAAAGCCTCTAGAAGGCCACCTCATACCTCCTAGAACCCATCCACACCATCCTATATCCTCCCAAGCTCCAAAACAACCCTCCAACACCACCTGTTCACTGCCACACTCACACACAACAAATGAGATGCATGTTAAATTCACATAAAAACACATAAAAATCCAAAAATATGTTTTTTTCTTATTTACTTCTAGAAATAGCATGGTTAGATGTTGTTTACTTCCTTAAGTAGGTAATGGCATTTCTTTCATGGTTTTCATAGTTTCTCTGGCAAAAGTAGAATTAGCTTGTTAATTAGGCTTTACTAGGTTTTGCTTTACATTCCAGTCTTTCTCCTTTCTGCAGTTAGAATAACATCTGTAGAGTAATCTTTCTTTCCTTTCATAATACATAGAGCTTCTTCTAAAATCTATAGAAGTTGGCTTGAGCTCCTAGTGATCTCACACTGGCTGACCAAGTGACAACCTGCAGCGAGAACTAGTACTTGTGCATATAGCACCGACGCTTCCAAGTTTGTTACGAACTACCAAGTTGATAAAAGTAAAGTTGGCAGCCTAGGAGTTGCAGCATTCTTGCTGCAATACTGGCACTCACCAATGCACAGTCACAACAAAACTCCCTAAAAATTCTTTTTCCACCCACATAGAGCATCATGGATCCATTTCTGTAGCAAAGAGGAGGCACATCATCCTTAGGAAGTAGGCCATCTACTCCATCAACATCAGCTTGGACACAAGGAAGGAACCTACACACAAAAAACAAGGTTATCATCCATAAGATCATCAAGTTATGAAGGCCTGAAAAAAAACAAGCCAAGGAAATCAACTCCCTCAAGATCATGATGTTATGAGGCGTAGCTCAAACTTGCAACCATCTCCAGCAATCCGATCCACAAGTAGGCTTATGTATGAGAACCCTCACCTCTTCCCTATGCATAAAATGCTAAAATGTATTAATGGTCAAGAAAGGAGTTTTAATAGGCTAGAGGTGGTTAGTGAACTCAGCCACCCTCGGGTAGTTAACTAAATTTCATATTAAGTCACCCATGCAACATGGATATGTAAAATCAAATGGGGTGGTACTTACGAGGGGTGAGGCGATAATCACGAGGAAATGGGTAATGATTGCAAAGAATGGGGACAACAGTTAAAAAAAGGAAACTTGTGTATGTGCCATGTTACCAAATCACTTTGAGCCTTTACCACAAAGGGAACATTATGTACTAGGCTCGACTCTGTTTTCACCATCACTTATTTCAAAAAATAAGTTAGAGGAAGGTCGAGCTATTGCTACAGACTCCCTAGGGTGCCACTGAGATGTTTTGAACTTTGTTTGTACGTGTTACAGGAGGAAGCTCTGGGAGGGTCTGAATTGCTATAGGAGGGCCAAGAAGGAGCTAGATGAGGGAATTTAATGGTGAAAGAGAGCCACAGTGACTCGAAATTTCCTTCAACCCTCATGCACATACAAAACTATTTTGAAAAGGAGTAAGTGGCTTCCTCCCTCCTTGATTTTCATACAATTACATGAGAAATTATGCTTGAAGTTGGTAACTTGTAAAATACAATTAAGTAGTAGGTATTTTGGAAATTGTTGTGTGTAAAGGCAATATAGGGGAAGAGAAAAAAAGAATTTGGTTTTATATAAATTCTAGCATCCTTCTCCCTCACTAATAAAAGGGATGTTTAACACTATTTCTACCACTGAGATTTCTCTGAAGAAAATTGAATTCCACACCTAAGTAACGCCAAGAATGGGAAATAGAAGAAATGGGGGGAGGATTTAATAGAAGATAACCCACATACACCAAGATAATTCACCAACACCCTCCTATAGTGAACACTTTTGGAAGGCATCAATGATTGGGTTTCTTTGAACTATTAAAAGGGTAGGATGATGATATCACTCATCAATTTTCCATGGAATTGATTTCTCAAGGAGAAGATAGTTCCACCACTATTATCAGAGGATTGGCCATCTCTTTAATCCCTGGAAATATAAGTAGAGTGACCACCTTACCCTTGGTAACTCGATGGAGCAAAGATGACAAAGCAATGAGTGTCACAGCTAAGAAAAACTTCATTTTGAAAGAAAAACTTATAGAAGATAAGAATGGAGTGAGAAGGGAGAGCCTACCTTACCCCTAGGATGAGGTGGATTATCACATCCTCAAATATATATATTGTGAAGGGAGATTGAGTGTGGCATATGCCTACCATTTTAGGTTGCTTTATGAATTAAGATTCAAGGCAGAATTGCCCCTCCCTCAAAGACTTAGTGTTCCCCATTTCCTTTTATAATCATTCATTCAAATGAGCCAAAACATGAGGGAAGGAAAGCATAAACACATAGCCCACCACGTTCTCACCAATTTAATTGTGATGGATGCTTTCATCCACTTAAGGAACCCTGTCCTATGGACTAATTTTGTGGACATGGACAGGGAGGTCTTCATTGAAACCCAAGCCATCACACCTGGAGAAGCAACAACCTCCAGCACTAGAGGTAGGGGATGAAAAATAGAGGAATAAGAGGTATAAAAAATAGAGGAAGAAGAGGAAGAAGAAGCATAGATTAAGGAAGAAGTGGAGCTTAAAGAAGAAGAAGGAGAGAAACAAGTAGAAGGAAAATAAAGATGTGAGAAGACTTCTAAGCCCCAAGGAAAAGAGAGGAAAGGACATCAAACAAGTATCTATCCAAGGAATATAGAGCAAGAAGTGGCTACCACATTTTCCATATTGAGCACACCTATGAAGCCCAAGAGGAGGTAGCCAAGGTAGGGTCCCCTATATTTCAAAATAAGGAAGAGGACAAGGATTAGAAGGGGAAATCACAACCTCCTTCAAAGGTACCTATCACTCTTGAGGAGTCACTCAATAAGAAGGAAGAAGTGGGTCCTAGTGAAGGAGAAATTGAGGAGATCACCTATCCTAAGGGAAAAAAGAAACCACCTATGACATATGTGAGAAGGGCCACCACCAGGGAAGTGACCTTCAACAAACCCATGACACAAGCTTCCCTCGAGAAAGCAGTAAAAGAAGACCTACAGGAGAAACAGGGTCTGCTACAGGAGAAACAAGGGATGCTACATGAGTAGAAAAAGGAGCTACAGGAAGGAGAATCCATATCAAAAGCATATGAAAAATGACTATAAGAGCTTCAAGAGCCTGATCCGCAACCTAGTTTGGAGTCCTACTACAATTTTTTTGGAGGTAGGATTATACCCCAGAAGTTTTCCATCCCACTCTTCTTTGAATTAGAAAAGGAAATAGGAAGAACTCATGGATGGATGCATATTTCCAAATCCAAAAATGTATAATATGTGGGCATAATGGAGGAAAAGATAAATGAAATGGGCAAGGAATTAAGTGACCTAAAACTAAGGGATTCAACCATGAAGGAGAAACTATAGCCAGAAAATACAAGACTGAAAGAATGGTTGCAAGAGAAGGAAACACAACTTGCCACTATGGAAAGTCTCTCTATGGAGGCCATACAATGTAGGTAGCCATCCAAATCCTATGCTCTTTTCCTCAAGTAGAAGTGGATGCAATTTCAGATTAAGGCACTAAAATAGTATGGGTCTTTTCCTTTCCAATACTACAGGAAATTTATTGAGTTTTGCAAAAAGGTGAGTATGGAGGAGAGGGAAAAACTAATTGAATTTTATATGCATAATTTGATCCTTGGACCCCAATTCAAGGTTGGGAGGCATGCAACTCATGGCATTAGCATCTTGGCTAACACATGAGGAGATAAGGGTTGAAGAATTAAAGAAGGTGATGGAAAAGGAAGAGAAAGACACCTTATACAACATAACAGAATTGGTAATCCCTGCAACTTTCATCAGCGATCACAATCACATCTCCTCTGATTCTGATTTAGCACCTAAGTACATAGCAACCCAAGAGCAATTTGTTCAAAATTTTGAGGACAATATTAGGATGTTAAGAATAGAGATTCTACAAGATTGTCAGATAAGGTGGCATGCCTTACCCCACAATCTGCAAATTAGAGAGTATCACTCTCCTAAAAGACTGAGTGCCTTAGAAAGAACCACATTATACAAAAGAATCATGGAAAGACTGAAAATCAAATGGATAGGACTCAAACTCAGTCCATATTTGTTGTTGGGTTTACCAGAAGAAAGAAACCAAGCAGAGGAATATAAGGTATGGACAGAGATAGAAGCAAATGCATGTTTTTATCCATGGGAGGGCACACCATCTGAGGTGCCTTGGGATGTTAGAGATGCCACTAGAGCCATGAATGAACTTCATATGAATGACTAATTTTCTCAAAGGATCAGAAACACCTTCAACAGGGGGGTGATGATGGGTCCCATTAATAGGTATATTTTGAGGTTCATTAAGTTATGCTCTAGACCTCAGAATTGTCATTTTCTCACATTAATTTGCATTTTTAGTCATAATATGCTTAGTAAGAAGCGTAAAAGGTTATTTTCATAGTATGACGCCTAATTTGATTAAATTGTAGGAAAAAGAAGCCTTTTTTAGGCATTTACTATGCAGGAGGTTGATGGAGACAACCAGGAGAGAATTTAGGGAGGCTTGTCCACCTCCTTAACTCTCTAACTCGAACCGAGATCACCAAATCCTCACTCACAAGCTCGAATTCACTGACAGTCAAGTAACTCCAAGTGCATGTTGAAATATGGCAGCAAGAATATTCCAATTTAATTTTTCCTTGAATTAAATTGTGAATTAAAATCAAATTTAGTCTTAACATCTACTTGGAAATAATTAATTAATTAATTTTAAATTAATTAGTTGGAGAAATTCAAGTTAGAAGTCTTTCCAAAGTCATGCAAAGAATTATCCCTTAAATTAAGGAGATAACGTTGAGTTATATTTGAGTGTTGTAATTAGTTAACTCAGTTTACTGAGTTAAGTCAAGTTAAAATTAGTTCCCAAATTGTTTGAGGAACTAAAGTGAGTTAAAGTCAGTTGATGCATTAATGCACTCAACTAGTGCTACTCCAATTAACTGAAGATTCCCTCATCAGAAACTCATGCATGTCTATTCTGAGAAAGACCCAGTTGAGATTAATGTTCAAGGACAATGTACTATCAGTTTCATGCATTTTCTCATGGAGAAAAGTCATGCATGCAGTCAAGGATTCATCCTTGAGGATTAGGCAGTTTTGAAGGTTTCTTTTTCCACTTGGTAATGGGCTAATCATCCACAAGGAATAGCGCAAGGAAATAGGAGCTTGGAGGGCAAAGAGGAAGGCTAGAGAGAAGCCAAGATTTCCTATGATCATCTATGAGGATTGTACTAAGAGCTAGCTAGCTGTGAGATTTAAGGCTTTGTATAATTCCTATGTATTTCCATCATGTATGATAATAAAATAGTGTGGGGTTTTTATCTAAGACTTTTCCCAAAGTATTTTCATGTGTATTGTGACATTGATTCTTCTTCTTCTGGTTATATTGTGTAGCTCGATATTTAAGCTTCTGCAAATTGATAGTAGAATTAGGTTATAGTATTTTGCTTTGATTTATATTGCATTATCGGGTTAACCTATTACAGATTTTTCTACATGGTATTAGAGTTGTGAACAGTATACTGAGAAGAGAATATGAAGTTTGAAGTTCAGGGTTGTAGGTCCAAGTCGAATTCATATCATACTTCAAGGTTGGCCAATGGTGTTCTATGGCTTGAGACTCGAGTATGCCTTGGAAGGTAGCTCGAATTACATAGCATGAAAAGATAGAATGGAGGTTGTATTAGAAGACAATGGCTTGAAGGAATTCATTGATCAAGAAATTTGAAAACCTGCTTCAACTAATGCACAAGAGTTGGCTGAGTGGAAGAAGTGAGTGGCAAAGGCGAGATGGGTCATCCTTGAGGGAGTTCAAGACCATATTGTCTCCAGTCTCAATGGGAAGGATACTCCATTTCCAATGGGGAAGACACTGAAGGACCTCTACCAGAATAGTAGCGACCAGAGGAAATTGGAGCTCAAGGATAAGCTTCAAAGCATTAAGATGGAGAAGGGTGATACTATTTCCACATATCTAAACAATCTCACCACCTATAGAGATGATCTTAGCAGTGTGGGAATAACTATTGTTGATGATGATCTGGTGAGCCTCACTCTCTTTGGCCTTCCAAAGAGTTGGAATAGCTACCAAGACTCTGTGAATGGAAGGGAGAAACTATCGGATTGGGAACGACTGTGGTCGTATCTTATGCAGGAGGAGATCAGGAGGAGCACACGAGATGGTTCTTCATCCAAGAATGATGATGAATAAAATTTGGCCTTAGCAAGAAACTAGAAAGGCAAGGAAAGGGAAGGGGAAGGGTTCCCATTTCAAATCGAATTCTTCTCATGGAGGGAAGAAGGGTGACATGTTAGAAGTAAGATGCTATAATTGTCACAATATGGGACATTATGCGACTAATTGCCCATCGAAGAAGTCCAATAAGGGATCCTCGAAAGGATCAGAAGGTGAGGCATTAGCATCTTTGTTCGAAATGGACTTTACCCTCATCGCTTGCATGGTGTCATCGATGATGGGTTGTATCTGATATCTTGACAGTGGAGCCTCATTCCACATGACCGGTGATAAAAATTTATTGAATGCCTTGGAGGAGAAAGACCTTAAGATGCACATAGAGATGGGTGACGATGAAAGATATAGTGTTTCAGGAGTGGGCACAGTTGATTTACAGAGGGAGAATGGAGCTCCTCTCACCTTCACAGATGTGATGTATGTGCCTGGAATAAACAAGAACTTGGTATCGGTCACAATGTTGAAGGACAAAGGCTACGATGTTGTCTTCAGTAAAGGAAAGGCATTCCTAAGACACGTAACCATGGGTTAGACCAAGAGGATAGGTATTCGGGTGAAGAATATTTATAAACTAGAGGTAGATGATTGCGCAACATTGAGTATGAAAGTAGAATTAATGCAAAGCCGAGACATTGGCGAGTTCTGGCATAGGCGGTTGGGCCATTTGCATCATGGGTCTTTGAAGATAATGCAGTAGATATCTATTGGACTTCCCAAAGATAAACTTGAGCAAGTTGACACATGCAAAGGTTGTACCTTGGGAAAGTACACCAAGTCTTCCTTTCATGATCGAGATAGTTGAGCAGAGGCTATCTTAGAGCGAGTTCATATTGATTTTTGTTGACCATTCTCGACGGCATCCATAGCGAAGCAAAGGTATTATGTGATTTTCATTGATGAATATTTTTGCAAATGCTGGATTTATTTCATGTAGACGAAGGACCAAACTTTCACAAAGTTTTGTGAATTCAAAGCTTTGCTTGAGAAAGAATCAAGGAAGAATATCAAGGCCTTGAGAAGCGATAATAGTGGAGAATATGTCTCTCAAGAGTTTAAGGACTTATGTGAAATGGAAAGAATTAAATGAGAGTTGATGGCACCTCGTAACCCACAACAGAATGGGGTGGTCGAGAGGAAGAATAGAACTATTGTAGCGGCAGCACGAGAAATTTTGCATGACCAAGGCCTACCACTTCACTTATGGGCTGAGGCATGCAACACAATGGTCTATTTGCAGAATAGAAGCCTGCATCACATACTTGGGATGAAGACACTAGAGGAAGCTTTCTCCGGTAAGAGACTAGATGTGGGTAACTTCAGGATCTTTGGCTCACTGGTATATTTCCATGTGACAAAGGATGCATGGAAGAAGCTTAAGCCGACAATAGAGTTGGGGATATTTGCGGGGTACACTGATACACCTCACAACTATCTGGTGTACTTGCCTACCAGCCAGAGGACAGTGGTTTGCAAAGATTTCAAGTTTTATGAGCAGAAGGCCATGCGAGTTTCCTTTGAGAGGGAGCTCCAACTATAGGTTGTGGAGGAACTGTTGGTTCCTAAGGAGGAGGAGCCTCAGACTGATGTGGAGTAGCTGCATGCAGAGGTTCCAGGAGTGGAGACATCCACTCAAGCAGAGTCTTCCAGAGATGGACGGAAGCACACAAGAGAAGCTGATAGATTGTTGGAGGATGAGAGATAGAATGTGGGAGCACCATCTTCTCAGCACAGATAGAGGAGGCCATTGAGAGGTACACTAGATACATTGCCCTTGCTGGGGAATGTGTTGAGACCGAGCCATCTTCCTTTGAGGAAGTAGTGCGGCAGCTAATTTGGGTTGATGCTATGGTGGAGGAGTATGACTCCATAGTTCGTAACAGTGTTTGGGATGTGGTTCCGAGACCGAAGAATAAGTTAGTTGTGAGTTCCCATTAGCTTTACAAGGTAAAACAAGCCACTGATGGTAGTGTGGAGAAACATAAGGCAAGATTTTTTGCCTATGGCTTTTCACAGGTCGAGGGGATTGTGTTATGAAACCAGCTCAAGAAGAAGATAGAAAAGATAGATCAATGCCTTAGAATTCAGCCTCTTCGAGGGGGAAACCTCCTTTACATTACATAAATGAACAATTCTTGGATGATTCAAATGACAAAACCTCCTTTCTATAAATAGAAGTCTAAGGAGTCACAATATAACCCAGCCAACCTAACAATAATAATATAAAGCCACAAAAATAACAATAAAGGGATTCTATGGGGCACAATAATAACAATATGGGGACAATAGGGGCACAACAATATTAATAAGGGATACAACTAC
>APFE031457046.1:79659-90119 GCA_000404065.3 Pinus taeda
ACTACAACAAGAAGAGCTAACCAAAACATTACAAAAACATTCTACTGCATTTGCATGGGAATACACTGACATGAAAGGAATTGATCCTAAGACTTGTATCCATCACATCTATATTGAGGAAAATTGTAGACCTATCGGACAACCTTAGAGAAGGATGAATCCAAATCATAGAGAGATTGTGAAAGAAGAGCTCCAAAAATTACTGAATGTAAACTTCTTTTACCTAATTTCAGATAGCCAAAGGGTTTCTCCTTTGGTAATTGTGCCTAAAAAGAATGGTAAATGGAGGGTGTGCATTGATTACTGAGAATTGAATAAAGCAACCCTTAAAGATCATTTTCCTTTGCCTTTTATAGATCAAGTGTTAGATACATTAGTAGGTAAGAAGTATTTTTCATTTTTTGATGGTTTTAGTGGTTATAATCAAATTCGAACACTTGAAGGTTAGGATAAAACCACATTTACTTGTCCATGGGGGACTTATGCTTACCGAGTACTTTCTTTTGGGTTATGTAATGCACCTGCAACATTCCAAAGAGCAGTACTAAGAATTTTTTCTGATCTAATACATGATTGCGTAGAAGTATATATGAATGATTTTATAGTCTATGGGAATACATTTGAAGAAGCTTTGGAAAATTTGGAAAAAGTTCTTAAAAGATGTAAATAAACAAACCTTTCACTAAGCCATGGAATTTTTTTATGATGTTTATAGAAGGTATTGTTTTAGGACATCACATTTCAGGAGATGGAATTAAAGTTGACAAATCTAAATTTGAAGTCATCTCTAAATTATCAATTCCAAATTGCCAAAAGGATGTTACAAGTTTTCAAGGATTTATAGGATAATATAGAAGGTTTATAGAAAATTTCACTAAAATAGCATCCCCACTCTTCAAATTTCTTACCAAAGATTGTGAATTCGATTGTAATTTTGATTGCCAGTTGGCATTTGAAACCTTAAAAACAAAAATTTCTTAAGCACCCATTTTAAGAGGTCCAAATTGGAAAATCCCTTTCCATATTTTAACAGATGCTTCAGATACAGCTCTGGGAGTTGTATTGGGACAAAAATAGTTGATTCCTTATGCCATTTACTATACAAGTAAGAATTTGACTCCCACTGCGTTAAATTATACTATAACTGAAAAGGAATTTTTAGCTATTATTCATGCAATTAACAAGTTCAGACACTATATAACAGGCTATGAAACCTTTGTTCATACAGATCACTCTGCAATTAGATATTTAATGAATAAACCTATTACTAATGGCAGAGTTACAACATGGCTTTTACTTTTGCAAGAACTCAATATTACTGTGCTACTTAGACCTGGAAAACAAAACATAGTTGCTGATTTCTTCTCCAGAATTCAGAATATCAAAGAAGATTCTCCAGTTGAAGATAAGTTTCTTGATGAATATATTTTTGCAGTAAATATTCAAACTCCTTGGTTTGTAGATATTGCTAACTATTTAGTCACAGGAAAATTACCTTCACATTTGTTTCCTAGAGAGAAAAGAAAAAATATTCAGGAAAGTGAAAGATATTCGTGGATCACTAATGAATTGTATAAAACAGGCCTAGATCTTATGATCAGAAGGTGTGTCAGGGAAGATGAAATGCCTGAGATTCTTAAAGCATGTCATGATGAGCCATGTGGTGGACACTTTGCTGACAAGAGGACAACCTATAAAATCCTTTCTTTAGGATATTATTGGCCATCCATCTTCAAAGATGCTAAAGAATATGTCAGGAGATGTGATAGTTGCCAAAGGGTAGGGAAACCTGCTCCCTCAAATGAAATGCCATTACAAATTCAGGTACTCATTGAACCTTTTGAAAAATGGGCCTTAGATTTTGTTGGGCCAATTAATCCTCCATCTAAGCAGAAGAAGTATATATTGGTATGCATTGAGTATGTCACTAAATGGGTAGAAGCCAAAGCATTACCTTTTTCTAATGAAAAATCTATAGTGAATTTTCTTTTTGAGGACATCTTTACTCATTTTGGTGTTCCAGGAGAAATTATGACAGATCAGGGATCTCAATTTACATCTAAGATGGTGGAAGAGCTTGTGGAAGAATACAAGATCAAACATAGGAAATCTACTCCTTATCATCCTCAAGAAAATGGTCAAGTGGAATCTACAAATAAAGTGATTGAAGGAATCCTCACCAAGACTGTGCATCTACATAGAAAAGATTGGGCTGAAAGGCTTCATGAAGCCTTATGGGCCTATAGAACTACATGGAGGAACACAATGGGACATACACCCTATGAACTTGTTTATGGGAAACAAGTCCCGTTCCTTATAGAGTTCCAAATCAGAACTTTCAAGATGGTAGTCCAACTGGGACTAGATTTATCAGTGGCACAAAAGCATAGGCAGGAGCAATTAAATGAACTTGATGAAATCAGGCAAGAGGTAGTCCAAAGGACTAGTATAGTCCAAAGGACTAGTATAGTCCAACAACATAGGGCCAAATGGCATGAAAAATATATCAAAGACAAGAGGTTTTAAGTGGGAGATTGGGCACTATTATTTGATTCAAAGTCCAAGAATTTTCAAGGGAAGTTTCAAACTCATTGGCTTGGGCCATATGAGATTGAAAAAGTATTTAGTAATGGAGCAGTGAGGATAAGAAGAATAGATGAAAGTAAAACTCCTCTTCTTGTGAATGGTCATAGATTAAAGATATATCATAAACCAAATTTAAAAGAGGAGTTCATTAAGATTTTCCAAGATAATTCTGAAATGAAGCTAGTGAAGAAGAATTCTTCTTCTACACTAACTTAGTCTTTATTTTTTTATAAAAAAATAAAATAAATAAATAAATAAAAATAAAAATTAAATTGTATAAGGTTGAAAATCAATCATTGATTAGCATACTATACAAAAAATACAGGGTGAAAATCAGAGATTTCTGACACCTATATTTTCCATTTTCTTTCTATAATAAGTAGTGACAAAAAGCTACAACCACTATGTAGTTTAGATTCTGCAAATTCATCATCTCATCTCACTATCACTTCATCTCATTGTCATATTCCATCAATAAATTTTTCAGTTTTCTTTTTACAGATTTCATTCCATTTTCATCTTGTCTTACATCTCATTCCGTTTCACTTACATAGATACTTCCATTTCATTCATGATCCATAAGCCATGTTTCACTTTCTTTTTCACATTCTGCAGCTGATTCTGTTCTGCAGCTAATGTGATTCTGCAGCTGCAATTGTTTATTAGTTCAGACACAATTGTACAACCCATAATAAAATATTGTATGCAGGGAATTGAAAAAAAATATCAATTTTTGAAGATCAACCATGCTCAAAGTACCTGTGGATCAACATAAAAAAAATTAGCAAGCGAAAGGTAAAGGTTCCAAAGGTAAATACAAAGATTTATTTCAAAATGCAATTGGAAAACATAAGTTTGTATAGTATGTATAATCACATGTCTCCTTAATCAACCATCATTTTATTTAACCGCCACTACATCTCTTCCATATCTTCCATCTTTAATGACAAACAATCTCAATGATTCTTTCATAACAAATCCCCGCTTCAAGCTCCATAACCTGTACTTAAATGGTACTCCACAACTCCAACTATTAACAGTCAAGATGATGACGTGACCTACCTATCTACGGCTCTCTAAACCCTTACTGTCTATTTATTACAAGCAAACCCTTAAGTTTAACTATCCTATAACATGCAGTCATTTCATATGCACAGTCATTCCATTTTTCATATGCACACAGTCTTCCCATTTTCATAGATATGCAGTCATTCCATTTCCATACACATAGTCATTCCATTTCTTAATAGCACTCATTTTATAGAAAGTAAGAGTAATTTTGAAGGTTAACCGAAAACAGGGGATATGGGGCTTATTGTCAGGACAAAGCCCGTAGGGGTAAAGTATATGGAGGGGCATCCTCAGCTTAAAGGGATGCTACAGAAGGCCAGATGGTTAAATTTTATTGAGAAATTTGACGGCTACCACAAGGAAATTACCAAGTCTTTTGCAAGGTCATTTGATGGCACAGAATTGGAGATAGGAGATATTAAATTTGCAGTCACAGAATCCTTCATAGCAGAAGCAACAGAGCTACCGAGACAAGGAGAAAGATGGTTTAAAACTAAGTAATTTCATGGTCAATCTTGGAAGGTGATCCTCAGAAACCTAGGTATGGATGTTATAATATTTAGAAAGGGAATTCCTATTTCATCACTCAAGAACAAATGGGGTAATATGTTGTTGATATTGCAAAAATTCATTACATGTGAAGGAAGATTTGGGTCTATGTATGTTTACCATATATGCTTAGTAATGAATATCTTAGAAAATGGAACCATCAACCTTCCCTTCTTCCTTCTAAATATTCTAAGAAGAATGGCTACAAATGTCCAAAAGAAAATTGAATCCATAGAAACAACTATGTATCATCATGGATTAGTGAATATACTAGTTGAATTCCATTTGAAAAGTATAGGGGATACCCGGGAAGATTTCTTGGAAAGAAATTTTTTCTAGGATGCTCCAGAGTCACCTAAGGAGAGTCATGTTAAGAAATGTAGGAGGAGAAAGATCAGCATTAACATTCAAAACAACTCTAGAACCTCCCCACAAGAAAATGATGCAGAAATAGCTTCTAAGCCAGATGTTAGAAAGCAAACTAAATAGAAAGGAAAAATGAAAGAGAGAGCTGAAGAAATCAGTGAAGACATTTCTAAACCTTCATCACCTCAAGAAGATGAACAGTTACTCTCTAAAAGACTGACCAAGATTAGGAAGAAAATCAAGAAAAAGAAGGAGATAGGGAAGAGGAAGAAGGACACAAGAGAAGAAACCATAAGCTTCCAAAACCTGAGAAGGAGCTCTAGACTCCAAGGTAAGGTGAGGAAGGTAACATCAAAAGGAGCCTAGTTCATAAACTTAGAGCAAGAAATCCCAGTTCAATCTCCTGACAATGTTCCACCTGAACACAGTCCACAAAACTCTCCTCAACATAATTTTGAAGGCAATCCAAGTGGAGCTTTTCCTGGCATAGATCCATTACAACAAAAAATTTATGATTACATAGAATATCTGGAAAAGAAAAGTGCCTCAATGGATCCAAGATCCTTAGCCAATCCAAAACAACCTGTCAATCCACAAGAACCTCTAACTAGCTCTCTCAAACAAGAAATCCATGAGTTGGAGACATTGAACAGGCATATTAAGAAAGAAAATGAAACCCTGAAGGAACAAAGCAAACTGGATAAAGCCATTCATGACAATACAATACTGCACCTAGGGCTATGGTACAAGAAGAATAGGAAGTTGAAGAGGAAAAATAGGAATATGAGCAGAACACTTATCAACCTCAAATACAGACTTCTTATGAAGAAACCCAGGATGGCAGTCAGTGCAAGGAGAAATAAGAAAAGGAAGTTGGACGTGCTGGCAGAAGTGTAAGAATAGATGCAATAGGAGAAAGAAGTTGACATTTTTGAAAATTGCATGGGGACATGCAATTATTTTGCAGTGGGGGTATGTTGAGCCTCAAAATTACTCTTTCCCTAGCAACTCTTCTCATTCCTTTTCTTTGTTTTTCCATAAGAAAGATGCATTCTCATCACTAATAACTGGTATATACTGTCTTGAGGAGGATATTTAGTGATTTACATATTATGCTTTTTATGTTTTTCTATTTTAATAAATTTTTGTATACTAGCTATGGAACATAGCCTATTCTACAGCTAACCAACTGTTCCGTAGCTACTTTCATGCTCTGACAGGTTCCAGGTGTCAGAAGGAGAAACTAGCCACATGGGCAGCTTTGAAATCATCATGACATGGACCCTATCCTATTCATTCAACCCAGGTGAAAAAAGAAGATGGCATAAGACTACGATCAATGGATAAGTCAAATGCAAAGAGACCAACGGTAACAGGACTCTGTTTCGTGGTTAATTAATACATTTCCTGGTGATGGGAAGCATTATCCGAAGCAACTACCTGTACCTATGGACCCCAACAACCACCATGTCTTGGATGTATTCCTCCAGCAGCCGAGGAAGAAATTTCACATATTTGTCTTCTACGTGTTTGGTTGTAGCATGCTTTTCTCCACAAACAGTTATATGATTTTCTTATAAATACATGTGTAAAGGACTGAAGAAGTTAGCAGAAATAGTAATAGTCTTTATGTAAAATCGAAGTTCCAGACTCTGTAATTTTTGGACGTTTTGTGTCCCTGTTTTAATGTGACAAGACCGTATGTTTTTATGAATATCTGAAGGAGTTTTCTTGGAGTTGATTGAGCATGTGTAGCCTAATTAGTTGCAGAGGGCCCCTGCACTGACAAGGTTTTATTTTATTTATTTGTCTTCCTCTTGTTAACTGTAAATTCATCATTTTCTTTCTGAAACAATGTTTATAATCATTTTTCTTACTAACAAAGTTTATAATTTAGAGTAGTTTCCATTAGCTTGATTTCTTTTTAGTTCTTATCAGTAGTTTAAAAGATAGAACTCAATAGTGTAATCTTGTTTCTTCAATAAAAAACTAACATTGTTTCAGGATGAGAGTAGGATTGAAGAATGATAAGGATATATTGTTGGATAGTTTACTTCATTTACTGTTTTGCTAGTTTAAATTCTCAGTTAAACTGATCAGTGTCATTTACTGTCTTTGCTATTTCATTTTTAGTTCAAAATACCAACTCATGGTGTTAATGAATGTTTATGGAAAACCCTTCAAGTTGATAATTCATCCTTAACTAAGTGGTTGAACATTTCATCTATGCAATGAGTTAATTCTGCATCTCCATATTTGCTTTCTCTTAGATTAATGAATTACAAAATTACTCAAATGTCATCCCAAGGAGACTTTCTCCCAAAATTGAGAGGCAGAGTAACCAAGTATTTCATTTAGTTTTATTTCTGTAATTAGTTAGACATAAATTGCAAATTTCACTTTCAGTTTTTTTTTTTAATTCATGATTTGGAAATAATGGTAAAATAAGAATAGAAATTGTGTTTTCATTTCTTCCTTAGCTTTGTTTCCATTTCTTTCTTAGCTTTGTTTTCATTTCTAGATTTTGAGCAGTCTTTAAGAAAGTTAGATTTAGTTTTGATAATTTACATGTAAATCATTAGGAATTAAAAGACTAAAAACCCCCAAAACAACATAAAACATAAAAAGACAATGAACTGAGAAGGGTTAGCTAGCACAAATAGTGCACTACACTTCATCAGTTTACGATACCTGAATTGATAATTTATGTAGAGCAATTTAGGACACTAAATTGACCAAACACTTTAGTCTCTCTTTTGTATTTTTGCCTTTTTCTTGTTTCCAAGAATTTCATGTCTTTATTTTGTTGCAATAGATGTTAAGCTATAAAAACATGTGATTGTAGGCTTCCCAATTACCTCTCTTGTGGGAAGAGTGATTGGAAGGATTCACAATATCAATAAAAAAAAAAATTGTTTATGATTTCTTCGAAATATATAGATGTTAGTTATCTTTTCTCATGATTACTTTCTGCAACTTAGGAGTTATTTTAGTGATCAGAGTGGGGTTGTGAAATAGAACAGATGTTAATCAAATTCAACTCATCTTTTCCACCACTTTTTATTTCACTATTATATTGATCATTTGATGCATACATTTGGCAAGTTATAGGGTTGTGATTGATCTGTAGGGGTGGGCACACCTGTACTTCTCCATCTTCTCCCTTTACCCTTCACACTGCTCTCAAACATTGTTTCCATGATTATTTTATTTAGGAAATTAAGGACATTGTGGGAATCGACCTCGGTGCCAGACAGACCTCTAGGAGGTTCTGGGCTAGGCTAGGAGGCTTCCCCACCCTTCATTCACTCCCTCCTACCTTTATCCATCTAAAATTCCCTCAAAACACCATCTTCACCATCAAAAGGCTCTTGAAACCCCTCCTCTAGAAATACATGACCTCCTATAGGAACACCTATAGAAAACCTGTATCACCATTTTCATCCACCTACTTTTCTCCCCACTTCAACCTTAGCTTGGTTAAGATGAATAATGACCCCCAATTTGTGTTTTTATAATCTAGAGAAGCTCTTAGACCACTCCAACTTCCTCTTTTCCACACTTCAAAGCAAAGTAGAATTAGTATTTTTAATTCACAAGCATGTTACAAGTTAGATTTTTTATTTTCAAGCAAAAGTAAAGTAGATCAATGATACATGCAAGTAGGTTATTTACTTGATGAATTGTGAAAAATAGAGTAGCTTCACTTCTGCAAGTATACTAACCATTTTTCTCTCATGTAATGTTAATTAGCATCTCCAAGTTGAATGAATGCCATTTTCACTTTCATAGTTAAAATCAGTTTCATCAGGAGTTTCCATTATAGTTAAGTTGGAGGAATGGTCTCTGAACACCTTGATATGATGTCATGAGTGAGGGTGGCATGAGTATAACCTAACCTAATTTGCATACAACACTGTCTCCTCTAAGTTTGTATGAACCTCGGGTTGCTAATTTAAGTTGAGGAGCCCTTGGGAGTTGGAACACACTTGGTACAATACTAGGCCTCATGCGCAAGCTCCATCATCTGAAGAATTTATTGATTTAACCATTTCCTGAAATTACAAATACGAGAAGAAAGGTTGCTCATTTGGTTGGTTCTCTTGTGTGAGAAAATTGTCGTAGTGTTTTTGGAGAGCCAGTGGTGAGGAGAGTGAATTTGTTGTAGCAGTAGCAAAGACAAAAGTACTCATGGTTGAAGACTATTTGTATCCAGAAGAAAGTGATAGGGTTAGTAAGGAGTTTTCTAATGTGTTTTTGATTGCAGGGGAAAATTTTTATTTTAGTTTATATGTTGGGTCCCTATAATACTAGTGATTACCCCATTACTACTGTAGTTGTACCCCTTATTAATATTTTTGTGCCCCTATTGTCCCCATATTGTTATTACTGTGCCCCATAGAATCCCTCTATTGTTATTTTTGTGGCTTTATATATATTATTGTTAGGTCGGCTGGGTTATATTGTGACTCCTTAGACTCCTATATATAGAAATGAGGTTTTGTCATTTGAATCATCCAAGAATTGTTCATTTATGTAATGCAAAGGAGGTTGCCCCCTCGAAGAGGCTGAATTTTAAGTCGTTGATCTATCTTTTCTATCTTTTTCTTGAGCTGGTTTCATAACTTTTGGTATCAGAGCTTTGGATTCTAGGGTTTCACTGCTCCAAATAGGTCATCGTGGAATTTTCACTATAACTTTTTTCTGCGGCGTTTCAGAAGCGAAAACAAAAACCCATTTGAGATGAAATTGTACTGAACCTTGGATCAAAATTTAAGAGCTTTTCATGTTATATTTGCGGAGATATGATCTGAGGGAGGTTGTCTTTTTGCAGACTCCTGAATTACATTCCAAACAGGTGACTTGGGGAAAATCATCATAACTTTCTCTTTGAGCATCAGTTTGAAATTTTGTAAGCAGGTACAGAAAGAGGATGGACTGTAGTTTCTTGTATATATTTTTCAGAGCCAAAGTTCGAAACAGGGACACATGGCACGTCGTACAAGTTCGCTCTACTGAATTAGTCTATAATCAAGTCACTGTGGGAGATTTGGCATAACTCTTCATTGGAGAATCCAATTGGGGTCAGACTGGTGGCATTAGAAAGAGGACATAGAGGGCTACCATAGGTCATAATTTCAAACTGGATGATCCAAAATTATAGAGATACATCAGAGGCAATATTGAGATCCTACAAAGTGAAAAAAGGTGTGTAGATTTTTTAATTTTTTTCTTAAGCTTGGTTTAAAAAATTATTTTGAAGGAATTCAAAGGGCATAGTAGAGCATTAGTATCGGTAACTGATGCCCCGAGGAAAGAAAATGCAAACACCTAGTAAGAAATTTGAAAGCTCTAGCATGACTCATGAAGAAGAGGAAGAAATGCTACATGATATATCAAAATTACCAGACCAAGTGCAACAAATTTCACTCTCACAAAAGCTAACAGAAGCTAAGATAAATGGCGTGGAATCTAAGATAAAGGGCGTGGAAGCCAACATTGACGATTTGAAGGTAGATTTGACAAATTTTCTACAAGAAATACTTACTAATGGTGAAACGGGAGTAAAGGAAACTCATGATGCGAACAAAGGAAATGTTAATCATGATTTCATAGACTCTAATGTTGGATCGAAGACGCACCATATTCCAAAAATCGATATGAGGAAGTTTGATGGCAAGGATCTTGCAACATGGATATTACAAATGGAGCAATTTTTCAATCTCAATAATGTGCAAAACACACAAAAGATACGTATTGCAACTTTATATTTGGAACTAAATCAGTTTGTATGGTATCAATGGCTTTGCTCTCGTAAACAAATTATCACTTGGGAAATTTTTACAGAATAATTGACAACACATTATGAGGATACAAAAAGCAACACT
>APFE031457052.1:0-27684 GCA_000404065.3 Pinus taeda
GACACCGCTCACACACAGATCACAGATCAATACACCAGTATTTTGACGTGGTTAAAACCCTCAGAGAGGGAAACAGTCCACGGCCTGCGCCAACGTGGCTACTACAGGCAATTTATTAATAAAAGAATGAAAATTTACTTAAGCTTCTCTCATGCACGGTTAACCTACAAATGACCCTCCATGCGCTTTAAATAGAATTCATGGACCAATCGGGTGTCAAGCCACGGATCAAGTGTCGGTAATACCGGGGAGAGAATGAACCGTCGGATCACTACATATCGTGACCGTCGGATTGTAAGTTACAAAATGTACAACGGTAAAGAAACACACTTTACCTAACTCTATACCTAACTCTATACTAGACCAAGTTGAACTTAACTATTCCTATGTGTCGGAATATCCTAACACAATGCCTCTAATAAAACTTCACACCTTAGAAATTACTCTGCCACATGCTCAGACTAAAGGTGATATTCTATGAATCATCTTTAGGTCATATTTAATGGGATATTCGTATTTTTATGATGATTTCAATTTGGTGCTAAAATAAATATATAAATCCAGGTTATTATCAGTGAACTTCAAGTATAATTTTAAAAAATAATGTCATTATAAGGTATGGAGAGAGAAACATCTTGATAACTAGGATTCTCTATTTTAGTTTGGTTTCAGTTGAGTTGGTATTTGAATATATAGTTTTATCTAAAGAAGTGAAATAGAAAGATGAGAATCGAAATAACCCTGTGAATTTTTAATTAATTCATATTATATATATAAAGCAACCAGGTCATCATTCTCTACTATTTGATAGAGATTTATTGGCATAGAATAATAATGAATTAACTATCAAACACAATGATGCAATATATTAACCAAGGAAAGAAAAATGACATGCATTTGGTATTTGTGTTCTCGAAGGAAATCCAACAATGGTTGTGTTCTTTCTTATCATGAAATAGTATTAAAGACAAATGTTCATTCAGAAATTGAACTCCATTACCAATAGGATATGCTCGTGTTGGGTAAGGAAAGGATGAATTGAAGGGCTCAACGTCTAGCTCCAATACATAGTTATCCTTGTCACTACAAAATACAAAGTTGTCATCATTTGCTTATCCAGGTAAAAAGAAAAGTGAGTTTGTATTTATGCACTTGTGATAGTATATGAAAGAGAGAGCACTATTGGAAATGAAAGTGTGTTGTCCTATCATTTAACCTAACAGAAAACTTATATATTCGGTTGTTGACTACAATGGAAATCAAATGTGAAACCTACCCAACTTGATCTTTACATGAAATAGTCGTAATGAACTAGTACAATAGAAGAATGCTACCTCATAAACAAGAGATGATAAAAAAGAATAATGGAACATTATTTCCTGCCACATAATTGGCATGAATAAAATTTCCACAAAAATTCATCCAAAAAATGAGAAGAACTTATGGCAAAAGAACATATCATTAGTGTTTTGTACCCTCTTTAACACATGTAACCTAGGGAAGTAGAGGAGGCCAAATGTAGTAGGATTCCAATTGTGTGGGATATAGAAATAGAAATGTGGAAAAGCACACTTGCCAATTTGTTGTACCTCTGAGTTCATAACAATCAACTATCAAGCCAGAGCATCTAAGATAATTGTTTTGGGGTTTTGTTTTCATTTGGAGGACCAATGAATGAAACAAATGTAACATTGTAATGCATAACCTTTTGAATAATATTAATACCAAAACAGGGGGCTGCTATAAAATTTCACACAGTGAAATAGCTTGAATAGTGGTGACTAGAGACAAAAAATAATATGATTATCACAATCTTCAAACATAAAACTAAATAATCTTAAGTATGAAAACCTCCAAATGATGTTCAGAAGGTTCAAGAGAATATGCTTATGCTTACAAAAGATGCTGATGATTGATTGATTCAGAGGGAATTAATTAAACAGATAGTGCATTAATCCATTCTCTTTATAGATTATCACTTCAGAAGTTTATACGAATAGATTGAAACACAATTATTCCTACCTAGGTATCTCTATAAGACATAAGAATATGAAGAAAAACATAATGATTGTTACTGGAAAAAATTATACGAAACACAAACTGTGTAAAACTAAATTCAAAATCCTTTGCTTTGTATTAAGGGTCCAGAAAATCTATGTACATTAAATGTTTACAAATTCTTCCTCAAGGTGCAACCTTTCATCAAGAGTGCAACCCTTCTTAAATGGTTAACCCATAATAAATCGTGAAGAGAGTTATTTATACAATAGTAGAACTAAGAAAATATCCTAAACTGTTTTTACAAAAACAGATTATTATGAAATCAAAATAAAGACTCCTAGTTGATCTGGCACTATTTTGATGTTGTGTTGTTGGTGACTATCAGTGAAAAAATGAAAATTGTTGGAGTTGGCTGGTTGTTCCTCCAAAAGGTTAATGTTGTTTGATTTCCACATTGGATGTCATTTAGCTTATGACCTTTCATCTGTTTGTCTTTATCTGCCTCGTCTGTTTTAACATTTACTGCACAAATTGTTTGTTTTAACATTTACAGTGTAAATGTTTCCTTCTGCTTTGTCTTTGGTTTAAACCTGATTTATGTTTGTATAGGAAAATCATTTGAATTCATTTCTCTAGAATCTAGAACAAACATGTTTTTAAATCAGTATCAAATTGTTTATCCAAATTTCTAGTCTTCTGTTAATCACCTACAAAATACAACAATTGTTAAGAAAAATACAGGCTGATAGGGAGGACCGCAATGGCTTTAAGGAATAGGATCGTGTATGGATGGAGTCCTGGAAATGTTTGAAAGGTAATCGGAGGCCTAATTTGGTTGCAGAGGCTTAGGATGGTGTAGGTAGGGTTAAATAGGTTTCATTGAAAAAACGAGCGAAAAGAGTGAAAATGAGGGTTTTCATGTTTAAACAGTTAAAGATTAACTTTGGCACGGAAATTCATAATTGTGAACAGTGAGTGGTTTCGGCCTACACGGGGAGGTGGTTTCATTGCTCATTGCACCACGTTTGGCCGTGGGGTGGTTTTTCTTTGAGGGCACGCGAGTTAACATAGAGCTACCACGTAACCACGAGGGGCTCGAGCAAAACCACGAATCTCATGTGCTCTCAGGCAGGTAAAGGTCAGAGATTGGGAGCACACGATATGGATGTGCGTCATTAGATCTGGGGGTGAAAGATCTAACAACTATCGTGCGATAAATTTGCAAGGAGGGCAATCGATGGAGATTAGCTGGGCCTGGGGAATAATCACAAGTGATTTGTAATTAACTTATTTAATAAAGCGGTGATTAAACATATCATGATGGGTTTAGGAGTGGGACTAGAGTTAACTGTGGTGGGGTTTATTTAACCCTACCAAGGGTGGTGGGTTAAATGAGTTTAGTTGGGAAAAATTGAATTTGCAGAGTTAAAATTAAATAAAGCAGAGGGGGGGAATAAAAACTTAGGACAAGGGGGGTTTTATGGGTTTTTAGGGAATTTACAAGGGAAAAGTGATTTTTTTAAAGGGGAAAAGGGGTTTTTGGGTAGGAGAATGAGTTTGAAGGGTAAATTGCTAGGAAAATGTGTGAAACCAAGGGGCAAAGGTGAAAATGAAGGGAAAAGGGTATTTTCTTAGGAAATGATGGGATAATGAGGAAATTAGTAAGTATCTAGTCGGGGATGAAATGAAATGAGGGGAAGTTAACCAAATGATATTGTGAACATCTTTTCACTTTCATAACTGCTCCTGCACATTAAAATATTGGATTAAGAATGATAAATGTGCTTATGCTTCAATCAACTTTGTACTTCTACAACCTTTCTTCTACCTACCCTTTACTTACCCTAACATTTTTTCTTCACTTAATTGGGTGCATTTAGGCTAGCGGACCCTTTTCTTTCCTTTTCCTTTTGAAAATAAAACTATCTAATTCTAACCTTATAACATCCAAGGGCTTAGATGAAACTGATGAGCTCCTTATTATTCTCTACCTAACTACTGATCTACCAAGATTAAATAGTTTGGATAGATCTTTATTCTCTAACTATAAACATGAAATTTAAAGCATGAACTAGTCAAGATTAAGCTATTTGACTATCATGGGTTGTGGCATTTATGACAAACTACACACAACCATTATTTTGCATAATAAAGTAAAAAGTAGTGGCACTTGGACTTACACACTTTCGTGATCTATTTTTTTCTTTTTTCTTTCCTCTCTAACCTAACACTTTATTTTTTCCTTCACTTTTTAGGGCATCTATTCTAACTTATCAAAATAAAAAAATGCTACAACACAATTCACGAAATCTCACTCTAAATAATAGAACATGTTGAGGATAGTAATGATGAAAATAGATCATGCATCAAGATTAATCCCCTTATTGGTGATCAATTAGCAAGGCAGATGGTAATTTTTACTCGTAAAAAAAAATATCATAATTAGTGCAATGACTGTGTCGATCTTTTTATGAATTTTTTTACATTTATATTATGGCGTCCTTTTAGGAGAGAGTGATGAAAGTTCTCGAGGTTTGGTGAAATTGGTTTCTCCTTTCATATGCTTATGTGAATGGACAGGGAGCTACCTTTCTTCGGTTTGGAAATTTAGGTGTCCCTCCCTTTCATGCAATATGTGGAGATCCCACCATCGAAGGACCTTGATAGTTCTGAATCCAATCTTACAAACATAACATATGGATCTGGTCCAAATAAAGTTGTTGCTATGGTGATTGGAGAGGGAGAAACAACCCAAGAATTGCTTAGTATTCCTCTTGTGGAGCCTGAAAGATAGTGTAGTAAAAATGGTTTAACTATTTGTGGTGGTAGGGAGGTAATGTGTTTCTGATTGCTTAGCTTAGAAGAAGAAGAGAAGCATAAGAACTAAGATCAAGACTAGGATTTCAGGTATGGGTATAACTTTGTAATCAGAAGGAAGCATGCAAGAGAAACTAATGCTTATATACAATTGGGAAGAGGAAGGTGGACCATGGGTGAAGAAAGAAAATCAATACTTTATGATGATAAGGACTATATATCATTATCATCATTTAGGAAAAATGTTGAGGAAGAATTATCTTTATGATCACAGGTTAAGGAACATGAATTAGTGGATGCCTCTTGCAATGGAACTTTACCAAAAACTGTTGTTGTCATGATGGTAGTGTCACATGATGTTCCCCCAAAAGTTCAAAATATTCTAGGCAATGTCAAGGAAAATTTCTTTCTCTACTCCTTAACTCATATTTCGCCCCATCCACATTTTGATAGACCAATTATCAAGATCATAGAATGATATTTTTTTTAATGAAGGAGTACAAGGGCTTACAGTTTAAGGATATGATCAAATTTAAAAAAAAATAGATAGTCTTGTCTGACTTGCAAGGACTTGGGTGTCAAACTTGTTGCCGAGCCAATGCTATTCACATGTCAAAATTTTGAGGATGACTTGGGGTTGAGTTTGAATGAGAGGATATTTCTTAATATTGTTTAGTCAAGGAAAAGAACCAAATTCAGAGTCTATCTGAATTATGATTCATGAAGCATAGTAACAAAGCTAGTGAGCTTAATATGGCTCATCCTTGTCGCAATGTGTTACATTCGAATGACACGAATGCATCAATTTCAAAAGACTGAGATATGACATAAATATTGGGAAATTTTGACGAAAAAAACCCCAAACCTGACACTTGAGATATGATATAAATCTTGGGAAATTTTAACCAAATACATAACCCAAACCTTAAACCTAGTAGTGTGAAATCCATTGTTTGAAGTGTGGCTATTGAAGATAAATTTCTTAAATATTTTTAAAAATTAACATATAAATAATTTATAAAAGCATGGAATTTTGTTGTCAATCAAATGTCAAACCAGATAACAATTAAAGCGATAACATGCAATGACAATCCAAAATCGACAAGGCATATTGGAAAAATGTTCAAAACTCTTTGGGAACATCCTAATCCTACAGGCTACTCATCTAAAGCAACCGAAGATGTTACCTTGCCTACGAAACATGGAATGTTAATGATATAAATGACAAAAAGATAAATAATTAAAACTGACTATTAGAACCAATGCAAACAACGAATGATAAACAAAATGACAATGGGGCAAAATGTCGCATACCCACTCCATGAGACTGTCTTCAACTTCCATACTTGATTTTTCCCGAGACTAAGCAGGTCATTCCACTAGTGTACACATTCTCATATTCACAGTAGAATTCATATCGTATCCACATACCACCTGCATTGGTCATACCCTTCCATAAAGAAAAAAGTAAAATAAAATGAAGGCCGAAAGCCTTTTTACTGGTCAATGGTTTAAAGATTTTGAAGCGTGTATTTAAAAAGAAGATTCTCATACCAATATCCTTGCCTGCTTTAAACTCTATTCAAATACATCACTTCCTCAAAAAAAATTACATATCATGGATCGTCATAATTCAAGTCATCAATTAAACGAAGTTCTATCATCTCTAGAGTAGGGGTGCTTTGAAGAAAGCAACCTAATACACTGATTTCCCTATCATGAAATTCAGTTATGTCTACATAAACCTGTATATATGGAGATCAGAGAGTGGGGATCTGATATGTTGAGGTATGGGATATTTTGAAAGTTCCTACATTTCATTTCAAAACCAAAATAAACCAACTATGCACTCATTTATGGGGTTAAAGACATAAATATTTATTATGAAAATCATGGAAAAAAACCATGGAATAATTTTATGGTCTTTTCACATATTATAGCAAGTTAAATTTTTTAATTTAGGTAGTGTATATTTTCATTAAGTAATAGATATGAAACAAAGTCGTTACTTGGTTTTGTTTCATATCTATTGGATATACTAAATCTGCAAACAGGACATAATAATGAACCAAAAAATAATAGTCAACCTAATCTACATCAATATGTGCTTTGTATAAATAAAAGTATGTTATACCTGATAACTAATTAGCAAATGCAAACATCCTTAAACATTAAAACACTTTGTTCATTGCACATGTAAAAGAAAAGAAGAAATTGTGTTTTTACCAAGATAAGTTGTCACCCATTAACAAACATTGGATATTAGGAAGCCTCTCGAACAAGAAATTGTGAAGACACATATTTATTTAAGCAAAGTCACAACACATATGACCAACTCTTTTAATGATTTAAAGCTCCCCATCATCTCAATCAATATGTCCACAAAGAAATTGCATGCACTATCGGGATATGAGTCCATTTCCAATACGGTCAAATTACTTCCATGTTTCATATTGAGTCTCAAGATAGAGAATGAAAGCTCTTGAAACAATATCCCATTCACTGTCAAATATTTTATCATATATGCCCCTGCATACATATACAAGACAACCTGCGTTTACAGTGGTTTATATTATATCCACATACAACCTGCATTTACACTGGTTTCATTGTAAAGCATTGAAAGTAATACTAAAATACAGACTTACATGGTTGTAGTTTGAAGCAATGCGATTGAAGAGGTTTTGTCCATATCTAGCAATTGTTTGATGCAAATTCAGTGATTCTTGTACTGAGGACCACAAATGTAGGGAGTGCACAGAAGGTCAAATATTGACAATCAAATATTCTTTATGGTTTGGCTAGTCGAGTGGGGCATACGATCAAATTGGATGAGCAGACAACTAAGCTTCAAAAGGGGTCCTATGCAAGTGCTTTCAGATGATATCCCTTGGAAGCTTCAACATAGTACTCATTATCATCATACAAACAACCACCCAAAAACATACCATCTGATCCTGTCGATGTTTGAAGAACCAAGTCACCCTTTTTTATAAGACCATTGCTACTGTCATTTTGAGCAACTAGTTTAATTTCAACACCTGGGATTGCTAGAATCACTGACCCTAAATGTACTTTCCTAGGCACCCCACAAAAGAAGGAATAGAAAGTTGGCACCCATTAGTTTTAACAACAACATGTCGACTTCTCGGATAAAACAGGACATTTTCAAAACTATTTTTCTCACTAGCATTCCTTTTATCTCTCAGAAATAAGACCATTTCATCTACGAGATGGGCTCAGTGAATGTATTGATATACAACAATGTTGCTTGTTGCATTATCACTTGAAACAAGTTTGAAATTATTGATCATATCTATCAATGCACCCTCCTTTTTACATATGTCTACAATAATGCTTCGAGACAACTCATTTTCTTTGGGATTAGAACTCGAATCAACATGTATTTCACCACTCAATAGATATTTTTCACCAGTCAAATATATAGGCTTATGGTTCAATACATTGAATTCTAATGAAGACATTCCAAAGAAAATGCATGAGTTCAAGAAATGAAGCATGTACACATGAGAAGATTCTAAGCAGATTTGCTACCATCCTTTCTCAATCAACAAATTCATTGGTTCTTTGTTTGTCTATACGATGTAACAAGCCACAAGATGAGTAGACATAATACACAACCAATAGCCTTTTTGGATAAACACTATCTCTAAATGATCAGAAACACCAACATTGACATCAATAACCTTTCTCTCCCAACACTAGTCATCATCCCAATCTAACAAATCATATGAAGGTCCATGTTTTACCTCAAGATGCAATGCATCAAGTAGGACTTTCTCAAATATGAATTCACTGCTCTCATGTGTTAAACTAAAAGATTTAAGCTTCTCTGAACGTAGAGTTCAATAGCGAGAGATGTAAGTGATATAGAAACCGAAGAGTTACATCCTTCCTTGCATATCACTTATCCACGGATATCAACAAGGGCCTTTATAAATTCAATGCCAAACATTGGTATAGTTACTATCACATCAATATGTGATGGTGAAAATTGAAAACCAGAATCACGTTCTGTTGTTATGGTCAGTGGGGATATTCAATATTAACATGGTTGAACCTCGAAGCATAAGTTTCCCATATCATCAATCCACTTTAGTTGAGGCTTAACATTATCTAGCCTATGTGTCAAGCCAACTTGATGCTTGCCATAATAGCCATTTGTCACTAATTTTAGGGAACCACAAATATTATAATGTGTTGCTTCTATCTTTGGGATTGAAACCATGTTTGGCACAACCATGAAATTCTCCAAAATGCTAAACTCAAAGTGATCCTTCTCAGCCTTGATTGTGTAGTGTGTTGGTGTTGCATGATCAAGTTTGTAATATCCCTACACATCTGTTGGAGCTCTTTCTCATCCATCAACTAATATATTAGCACCTTCAAAATAGACTCCTTCAGAAGTCACCACAAGTCCTCCAAATAAGAAACTTGTGACCTGAAATGGCTGAGATATATTAACATGATTGTGCTCTACAAGAACCTCTATAAATTGAATTGAAACATCAAATATTGGGTTTTCACCCTAGTAGAATGGCAACAACCTTTATTTTCCACATGGAATAAAATTAAAAGAAAATTTCCCATATGCATCAGATATTGCATGACAAAGCACTTGATTTGGCCAAGGAGATTCTTTGAGGGCACTTCACCTCATGTACATCATCTGAATAAAGGTATACATGAACACCTAAAATAAGGTTACCCTGAGAAACAACTAAGCCATCCATATCATAACCTGGGACATAAAAGATGTCATCTACTACCAAATTTCCAAAGCCCAACTCCATCTCTGGAGAGCCTCTTTGGACAATTGTTAAGGCAACATGAGAATCATGTATTTGAAAGAGAATATTATAGAAAATATACTCTATAAACCTCAATCATTGTACCTCATGCATAGCACCATCCTCTCTAGGATCGAAATTAGGTATGACCTTGTATCTTCTTCCTTTGTTTAACAATTGGCTCACAAAGCCCACTCTTTTCACCTCTTCACGTTTGATTTCATGGAGAGCTATTGTGTCCTCTGGACATTCATCCTTAAGGAATCTCCAAACTTATTCTATGTATCAAACAAAGGCAAAGAGAGAAAAATATCACAACCTTTCCTTTTTGAAAAAAAAATGTAGTGGGATTTGATATGACTTGATATTTGTATATTACTCAAGGATTGATAAAGTTTATGTATTCATGATGGGAAGCAACTACCCTATATTTCCTTGGAGTAATATTGGTAAATGTGTAATTGCTTCCCTACGACGTAAAAACATCATTAATAAGATCATTTCTAGTGGAAATGAGTTCAACGTTCACATTGGCATGACCTCCTTTTATATCAAGACAACTTTCTGCTCCAACAACCCCGATCACTCTCCCAGAAATAGTGAACCCATTGAAGTGAAAATTGATGTCAGCCATTGCAACCATTGTGATCAACTAATACATATTCATGCATTTAAGATATATTCACCAAGTCAGGGAATATGAATATTTCTGGTGTAATTTTTCCACTTGATAATCTTAACATCAAATCCGAAATTGTATCGTTCATCTTCACATCAAATCTGAAACTGTCTCGTTCATCTTTAGAGAGATCTTGAATTAATTTTTCAAAATTGTATTGAATCTGCATATATATATATATTAAAAAAGTTATTAATATATGTTGCTTGATTACCAATCAAAATGTTTAAAACAATACAACACCAACAAATTTGTATTTCATCTCCATTGCACATAATTCACCTTCCTTCGTAGAATGCATATGGCTTGGAAATCTTTTCCAAGTGCTTCAATTATTGTAACATATATTTTGTAGATGATCTTCATAACCCCACTATCTACAATATGAATATCAGTTTGTAGCAATTTATTTTATGTTTTTTTTTTTAATTTATGGTGAATCAATAGTCCTTTAGATTAAATAATGAATCTACTCCTTGAACAAGGATTATATGTAGAAAATATATGCAAAATAAAATTTACGTGAGTAATAGATTTTTTTCGCGTGCACAACAGCCCAGCCCGAGCCTGCACTGACCTAGCTATCATTGCCCCTGCATATCCCTCTCTCTGTAGCCTCCTACTATTGAGGCCAAGTAGACCATGCAACCCTCTGAGGAGGGAGATCCTCACTCTTCCATGCAGCCAGGGAATGAAGAAAACACAGAAGCCTTCGCATCTCTGATCGCAGAGAATGGAGCTCGAAGGAACATGCCAATAGTCAATAAATTTGTAAAGAAAATTGAAATTATCCCAGAGATTTCTCTCCCTCTAGAACTTCCAGGAAGAGTAGCCATCTCTTTGGCATAACACAGACTTGTTGGACAGTTCAAAGGGCTATGGCCTTCACCCAAATCAATGCAAAAATGGGTGGAAAGAAATTGGAATGCAACCACACAGTGGAAGATAGCAATACGATTCTATGGAAGGGGATACCACACCTTTCTCTTTAAAAAAAATGAGGACATAGATCTGTTGTTTAAAAATGGACCTTACTTCATGGACTCCAGAGGTTTATACCTGAACAATTGGACGCTAGACTTTGATCTGGAGATGGATGTCCCAAATGCAGTGCCTGTGTGGGTCAGGCTCCCACATCTTCCTCTCCACTACTCAGGAGATGAATTTGTAAAGGCTATAGGAAACTCAGTGAGTAAATATATTGACAGATGTGAGCCAAAAGACAACATGCATGCGTGTGCAGGAATATGTGTGGAAGTAGATCACAGAAAAGGCCTCCCAGAGGCAATAAAGATCAAGGTTGACCAATGGACACACATTCAGCAGTTGGACTACGAGAAAATACCATTTAAATGTGAGGTATGTCACGAGTATAGTCATTTTGCAAATAGGTGTCTAAAAAAAGTAGAGCATGAAAATGTAAAAGAGCAAGAACATACATGGGAATAAGTGAAAAGGAAAAAACCTACCGAAATCAAATTGCATCAAATATCTATCAGTCCCAAGAAGAAAACGAAACAACCTCTCAACCTCTAGCGAAGGTTACTCCTCCCGATCACATAACTCTGAATCCTTTTGAGCCATTAGAAGACTTTTTTGATCCACCCTCTCCAGATCCCCACCTTCAAACCCCATCTCTTTAGCTCTCATAACCTCCCCCAACCCTATATCCTCTCCACCTCCTCCTTGAATGGACCACATTCTAACTAGAAACAAAGCCAAAGAAATCCCCCAAGCCTGGGATCAGCAAAAAAAGTGGGAAGGAAATCCAAGAAAAAAATCAGAGATGAGGAAGCGGTGAAAGAAATGGCCCTAGGAATGCAACAACCAATGGATTCATTCCTTGGGAAACAAATCGGAAGTCATGAAAAAAATCAGCAAAGAGGAAAGGGAGGACCATACCAACACAACAGTAAATAATGATAGTGGTCTCTTGGAATTGTCGCGGACTTGGCACCTCCTTTAAAGTCAATGCAACTCGACACATTTTAGCCAAGGAACAACGAGACATATATATGATCCAAGAGACCAAACTAAACAAGTAAGAAAATCAAAAAATGATTCAAAAACTAAAAATTTATGAAGGAGTAGTGTTAGAAGCCACAGGAGCATCGGGAGAAATCAACACCATTTGGGATAAAAGAAAATGGGAATTAATGACCCAAAAAATCAGCAGACACTGGATTCGAACAGAGTTGAGAAATCTCAATACAAAAGAACAATATAGCATTATAAATTTGTACTCCCCAAATCACTATAGAGAGAAAGAACAATGTTGGGATTTAGTTAAAGAAGAAATAACAAAGAGACAAAGTGGGAACTTAATCCTGGGAGGAGACTTAAATATGATAAAGAATACAGAAGAAAAAATTGGCGGAATCTTCCACAACGATCCGTCAAGAGAACCTCTTGAAGGAATAATAGAAGAACACAAATTAATAGACATTCCACCAAGCAATGGAAAATACAATTGGAACAACAAAAGAATAGGAAAAAAACATAAAAGAAATGTTGGATAGAATTCTTATTCATGAAAGCATAGAAGTTTCTTATACTCTTGTGAAAGGTAAAATTGTTCACAACTTAGCTTCAGATCACAAGCCAGTGGTGCTAACCTTGGGAAAGCTAGAAAATCAAGGACCCCTTTCCTTCAGATATAATTCAATTTGCGACAACAAGGGAGATTTTGGAAAACAAATAAAGGACAACTGGAAAAATGTGTCACAGGATCTCCCTAGTATGTTTGGGAAACTAGGCTAAAGAACTTAAGGATGAACTTAAAAAAATTGGCAAGAGAAAATGATCTCCAGGACAAAGCTAGGAAAATCGAATTGCAAAAAAAAAATCGATAATATTTGCAAGAAAAAAGAGAACAAGGAAGAAAGTAAGATCATATACAAGAAAAGGAAATATATTTGGAAATATATAAGCAAAATAGGAAAGAAGAAGAAGAAAGCAGACTGAAATCAAGATGCCTCTGCCTAAAATCTGGAGACAAAATTACAACCTTCTTTCAAAATACAATAAGAATAAGGAAGTCAAAAAATCATATTGAACATATTCAAGTAACTGGTCAAGAAATAAAAGGAGTTGAAGCAATAAAAAATGCAGCCCATCAACACTTTAAAGAACTCCTCTCAACAAGTGACTGGCAGGCAGCTAATGAAGAAATTTTGCAGCATATAAAAAAAAGATAAGTGACCAGCAAAACAAGGAATTAGACAAAGAAATTACTGAGGAAGAAGTCAAAGAAGTTGTGTGGAATCTCCACCCTGATAAGGCACCAAGTCCACATGGGTTTACAATGGCCTTTTACGGACAACATTGGAAAATTATCAAAAAAGATCTAATGAGAATGCCCAAAGATGCTTTCCAAAAGAAACAATTGGAGGAAATAAAAAATCCTCCTTCCTAGCCCTCATTCCCAAAGAACCCAATCCTACAACTCTTAAAAAATATAGGCCAATCTCCCTTTGCAACTCATCTTATAAGATACTCACCAAAATTATAGCAAACAGAATAAAAAAATTATTTCCGAAAATAATTTCAGAAAACCAAGGAGGATTTGTCCCCAAGAGGCAAATCATAGACAATGTGATAATTGTTGAGGAGGCTATTCACATTAGTATCCAAAGAAAGGAGAGAGGAATTATTGTTAAGTTAGATATGGCTAATGCTTTTGATAGAGTTAACCATAACTTTCTTGCAGCAGCTCTCAACAAGTTTGGCTTTTCAATAAATTTCATAGAGATTAGTGAGGCATGTATATCAAATCCTTGGAGAGCTCCATTAATCAATGGAAAGCCTAGTAAATTTTTTCAAATTACACAAGGGCTGAGGCAAGGTTGTCTGCTTTCTCCATTCTTGTACATCATCATGGCTGAATCGCTGAGTGTTATGCTAGAAAATCAAAGAAAAGAGAAAAAAATAACAAGGATCCAAATATCGAGAGGAGTCAAAGATATAAACCATTCTCTCTTTGCAGATGATACCCTTCTCATAGGCAGGGAATCCTGCATTACAGCAAGACGATTCAAAAAAGTCTTGGAATATTTTCTCCTAGCTTTAGGAGGAATTTTAAACAACTCCAAATGCAGAATTTATTGCTGGAATAACCCAACAAAAACAATGCAACGTATCTCATAAATTCTGGAAATACCTTTACAAATAAATTGGAGCCACTTCACTTATCTTGGGCTACCCTTAGCAAAGGAAGTGGTAAAATCAGAAGTTTGGAACAAGCAAGTGGAGAGAATGAAGGAAAACATTCAAAACTGGGGAGTTATGTGGCTCAACATGGCAAGAAGAGTGACACTGATTAAATAACTTCTCTCAGCCTTTCCCATAATTAGTATGCAATCATTATGGCTCCGGCAAGTGCCCACAAGTAAATGGCACTGATAATTAGAGGCTTCCTCTGGCAAGGAGGAAAACAAGATAATAAAAAATTTAGCCTTGTTAGTTGGGAGCAAGTTACTCTTCCCTATGAAAAAGGAGGTATAGCAATATGCCTACCAGGACTAATGAACATTTCTCTAGGGACAAAAATTATCTAGAGAATGATAAATGGGAACGGTCGTTGGTGGGAAAACGTTTTAACAATGAAATACTTAAACTGTCATAGAACAATGCTGCTCACTGACACTATTCCAGACAGGCCATGCACCCAAATCTGGAAATTGGTTAAAAGATAATTCCTCTTATTAGAGATCAAATATCCAAAAATCCAGGGAATGGAAAAACAATCTCTATCGAGAAGGATAGAATAATGGGGAAAACCGCTTAAATCAACAACAAAATTTAAGAGTGTTGGAAATAATACTGAGAGGGGGGGAGGGGTGAATCAATATTATTAGATCAAACAATTTTCATTTCCATAGATAGATATATGCTACTTTAGTTATGGGAACCCATGTATATACGCAACTATGTCTAAAGCAACCAATGTATATCAATAAATTTATGATTCAGTTAATCCATTAAATGTTGATCTTTAATTAGTGCACGAGAACTTCATTAACCATAAGAACAGTAAACAGGTGTAGTAAAACAAAACAGATCATCACACACATGAACACAAGATATAAGGTGGAAACCCAATGTGGGTGAAAACCACCTACTACAATTCATCTCTATCTTCTTTTAATAAGAAACTTATTTTTACAATATTTTTGTATTGGTGCAGTCTTATACTAGTACGCAGGCTTCTACCTACAAAAGGCTACAACCTTCTCTCATTCTCCAGCTTCTCCTGGAAGGGAGCTACAACCTCCTTAGCTCTTGTACTAGATGATGTACTAGTACGTAGGTGCTGACCTACAAAAGTCTACAACCTTCTCTTTTCTTCCAGGGACCACGTTTCATAAATTTTCAAACTAGATCCATAAATAACATCAATCAAACATCAAATGTATCTGCATCAACCAATCCACTTTGCACCAACCGAAATTGAATCAATCAATCACTTCTCTGAATGTTGTAACTAGAATATAGTAAGAGTACCCAGACACCAATCCTGATCCCAGAATACTGCAACAATAAATAGAAGTAGCTAAAACATATTTTATGAGACGTACACTACTTCAAAATGAAGAACTTACATGCATATGATTTTGTATTAAGGAAAACTAGTGTATACACTATTTTGAATTACTGAACTAGTGTGTATACGCACCTTTGTTGTGTCGAACCTGCGTACAGATCTATAAAAGACAATTTTCCCTTTCCAAATATTCAGACATCTGTTATACCTAGATTAATAGATTTATAGATCAAGTCATGCGCCAAATATAATAGACCAAAATCGCACAAGGATACTACTATTCAAGCCTTAAGATATTGACCCATCAATAGAACTTATCCTTCTTCTAGCGCTCAGGTTTCTCCTTGGTTCAGATCTAGCTATGCACCATAACCCAATGACTAGTATTCTAGATCTTGCTCTTCATAAGATATTCAATACTTGAGTGAATGCCTTTACCTAATGATCTCCTTCCCCTTTTATAGTCTTAGGCCTTACTCAATACCATGGTCTAAAGCCACTTAGAACCAATACTTGGGACCCAATATCTGGGTTCAACACTTCGGACGGAATACCATGGTCCAAAAACATAGGTCCATAAACGAGGGACTAGATAACATGGGCTGAAAACATGTTTTCCCACATGACACGCTTTTCCTTGCTTGAAAATGTGTGCATACGCATACGTGCCTTTTGATTGCTGATCCCGTGTGTATACACACCTTGGTTAAGTGGAAACTGCACCGCTTTTTCCTTTATTCTCAGGGCCTGAACTGTGATCTATCGTCTGAGTGAGTTACCATCAAGGACAATACTTGTGTCATAGTGTCAAACCTGTGTGATAATGCCAATAATCTCCCCCTTTGGACTTCTTGGCAACCCCAAGTAACTCTCTCCCTTTTTCATCAAGGGAAAAGGGTTATGCTCCCCCTAAGTACATGTTGAAATTTCTGATCTCCTATGCTGTGCATGCTCCCACTGACAGTAGGCAAGGTTTGTAAAAAGATGTTCTACAAGAAAGACATGACTCTATACATTATAAATGACCTTCCTATCACCAAGGACTCATACTACATCTATCTCCGAACCAAGTGGGGATATACCAATATTGACTCATCCACCCAACCAAGTGGGGATACACCAAAAGTTTACACATGATAAAACAAGAACATTACATCATCCATCCGAGGCATAGTGGGGAAACCAAAATAGGCCATTACATGACCTTGATAATAAAAATATATAGAGACAAAATATCTAAAACAATACTATGATAATCATCAACAACTATCATCAGCAGTATCTGTCAATCATCATTCAGACTAGCAACCATGTTCTCCCTTAAACCCTGTTCCACCTGAAACCAAAACAATTGATAAATTGAAACAAGATCTTCTAAGATAATGCCAACAATGCATTATTAGAAGTATATGCCCCCCCGAACTTGTGCCAAATGGTCTCTGTCAGACCCATGTCAGACTCTTTTCATCCTAAGTCTGGTCCATTTTTTTTCTTCAAATCAACCTATACGTGACTGTATCCACAGAAACTGGCATATGTACGTGGATGCTCCTCATGAAACTCACGTACAACAACTTTTCTCTGAAACAGATAAGTTTCAATAGCAAAATGATGCATCCACTACTCCAAGCTTCTGCCTAAAGTATTCAAATGTCTCCCTGGGTAGTGGTTTGGTGAATATATTAGCAACCTATTCCTTGGAGGGAACATACTCCAATTTGACCTTTTGTTCAAGAACTTGTTCCTGGAGAAAATGATATTTGATAGGTATGTGCTTGGTCTTTGAATGCATGACTGGATTCTCAGAAATACTGATTGCACTTGTATTGTCACATAAAATGGAGATAGGTGGAGTACAAATTATTTGAAAGTCTTGCAAAATTCACATCATCCAAAGGAGTTGTGTAGCAAGATGCAAAAACCACATATTCTGCTTCAGCTGTAGATAATGCAATTGAACTTTGTTTCTTGTTGAACCAAGATACTAATCTGGAACCCATAAAGAATGCACCACCACTAGTGATTTTCTGTCATCCACGCTTCCTGCCCAATCTGCATCTGTGTATGCATGAAGTGTGAGATCTGTATCTCTAGGATACCATAAGCCATAGTTTTGTGTTCCTTGTAGATATTTGAAAATCCTTTTAACCACCTGAAGGTGTGCTTATTTTGGATTTGCCTGGAATCTTCCAACTATTCCCACTGCATGCATGATGTTTGGTCGGGTAACTATCAGATAGAGCAGACTACCAATCATGGATCTATAGGCTGGTTGATGTAATGCTACTAAATCATCATTTGCACTAAGGCTGCATACCGTTACCATAGGGGTAAATACTGGTTTCGAATCTTCCATGCCATATTTCTTCAAGATCTAATTGAGGTACTTGGTTTTTGATAGAAAGATATCGTCTTTATTTTGTTGGACTTGTAAACCAAGAAAATATGTCAACTCACCAAGGAGGGACATTTCAAATTCTTTCTGCATCACCAAAGAAATTTTTGACTCATGGCTTCTTCATTGCTACCAAAGATGATATCATCAACATACACAACAAGTATTAGCAATTTATCATTATCAATTTTCATATATAGATTGATATCTGCTGATCCTTTTGAAAAACCTTGTTGATGGAGGTATTTGTCCAGATAATAATACTGAGCCCTTGGAGATTGTTTAAGACCATAGAGTGCCTTCTTAAGTCTGCATACAAGTTTTGGATCATTTCCAAGAATGAATCCATCTGGTTGCTCAATATACACTTCTTCTTCTAAGTCTCCATTTAAAGAGGCAGATTGCACATCTATTTGATATACTTTGAACTTCTGAAAGCTAGAAAGAGCAAGGAACATCCTTATGGCTTCAAGTCTAGCAACCAGTACAAAAGCTTCTTCAAAGACTATACCTTCTTGTTGAGCATACCCTTTACAAACAAGTCTGGCCTTGTTTCTAATAACATCTCCATTTTTGTCAGCTTGTTTTTGAATATCCATTTTGTCCCTATGACATTCTTATCATTAGGTCTAGGAACCAATTCCCAAGTATTATTCTTTTCAATCTACTCAAGTTCTTCATTCATGGCCTTGACCCAGCATTCATCTTTGTATGCTTCACTTACATTTCATGGTTTAGCGGAGGAGAGTAATGCTAGATAGCTTGGAGCTTCTGTTATGGTTCTTCTTGTTTGAACACTTGCCTCTTTCTACCCTAAAATTTGAGTCTCTGGATGTTTTTTCTGAACATATCTGGATGGAGTCTTTTCTTCTATTCTTATCTTTTCTTCTGGTGCCTCATACATTTCTTCTTTAGCATTAGTCTGGTCTGACGTTGAAGGATAGTCCTTTTTGTCTTCAAAATATTTGGTTTTAATTTGTTTTGAATTGTTGCCTTCTTCATCAACCACCACATCAATACTTTCAACAATTTTTCCAAGTATTTTATTGTAAAACTTATATCCTTTACTTCGGGAAGAGTAACCAAGGAGAATGCCTTCATCTGCTCTAGGTTCAAACTTGCCAACATTTTCATCAGTCCTTTTGATGTAACATTTTGTTCCAAAAACCTTCAAGTATTTCACCGTAGGAGTCTTACCATACCAAAGTTCTTGATGAGTTTGAGTTATATTTACCCAAATGTTTGTTTTGTTGAGAATAGTAATGGTAGAAAATGAAACTTCACGCCAGAAGGTTGCAAGAGTTCCAAATTCATCAAGCATAGCATGAGCCATTTTTTGAACCATTCTGTTCATCCGTTCCACTACTCCATTTTGCTGAGGGGTCCTTGCGGTAGTGAATTCCCTTCTTATTCCATGTTCTTCACAAAAGTTGAAAAATTCATTCGAGTTAAATTCCCCTCCTCGATTAGACCTGAGGCATTTGATTCTGCGATTTGATTCGTTTTCAGCCAAGTCTTTGAAAGCTTTGAACTTTTCGAAAGCTTTGTCTTTATGCTTTAGAAGTCCTATCCAACACATCCTCGAAAAGTCGTCAATGAACAATATAAAGTATTCTTCTCCTCGAGGTGACTTTTTCCTCGATGGACCACATAAATCAGTATGGACAAGTTCAAGTGGCTTACTAGCTAATCCTTCCTTCTCAGGGAAATTAGTTCTGGTTTGCTTACCAAATTGACATGATTTGTATATTGTATTGTCTAGAATTCTGATGTCAGGGAGATCATGAACTACCTGATATTTGTATGCTTTACTTATCTAGGAGAAGCTTAGATGCCCCAATCTTTTGTGCTGTAGCTAGTGTTCATCATTCTTGCTTAGATAGCATTGTTGTTGTCCTCCCTTGAGTATGTATAAATTATTTAGAGTTCTTATGCCTTTGATCACTGTTTCTCCTATATGAAGCTCGCGAACAATACATCCATTTGATCGAAATATTACCGCATTTCCTTGATCACGCATTTGGCTAACACTCAATAAATTATGCTTTAAGCCATCAACATACATAAAATTTACAGCTTTGACTTTTTCTTTCAAAAGAATAGAACCTTTACGTTTTATGAATACAGGTGTGTCATTTCCAAATGAGACATTCCTTTCCTTTTCTAAGGCACTATATGACTGAAGTTTTTCATTATCACCTGTCATATGTTTCGAACATCCACTGTCGATGTACCACTGATTTTCCTATCCTTCCGCATATAAGGCTATACCACATCTTTCTGGTTGCAGTTCTTTCTTTCTCCAAGTTTTGGGACCTAATGAAGGTTGCTCCTTCTAAGATGTTTGCCAAAACTTACTCCTGCATTCAGAGTCTTCATGACCGAAGTTGTTACAAATAGAGGATTCTATTTCATTTTCAAGAGCAGAAAAGTTATTGTAGGTCCTCTTCATGATCCCAGTCATGCTCCTTTGATTTTGTGCTTCTCGAGTCATAATGGTCTTGTAGGCAACACATTGTGTAGCTTTGTTTCCAAAGTTATGACATGAAAGGCATTGGCTATTAAAGAAATTCATGCGATTATCAAATCTAATGTCCAAGTGATTGTAGTTTCCATTGACATTCATTCTTGAGGAAAATTGAGAATGATTTACTTGCGGTTGGTTGTAGCTTCTATTCATCCTTGAAGTAGATTGACCCTGATTTACTTGGTGATCTCTGTTCATCCTTGAAGTAGATTGACCTTGATTTACCTAGTGATTTGCTTTATGCCTTTGCCAACGATTGTCAACCTGTTCACTTCTCCTTGCTGCATCAAGATAACTTTGGAGGTGGATGGCTTCTGTGCTTGACATGCTTCTTCAGTATATCCAAGACCTATCTTGATTAGAGGAGAACACTGCACTTTGATAATCTCATCTAAAGTTTCAGATCCTTTAGCAAATCTAAGATTAAGAGCTTCTGTTTTCTCAATATCTTTTCTAAGTCCCACAATTTCACATTCTAACTTTTCATTGAGTTTTTCCCTTTCAGCAAGTTGGAATGTCAGAGTATCTATGATCATATTCTTTTCTTCTAAACAAATTTTAGGTTTAGAAATTTCTTCATAGAAATATTCTTCATCTATAACATCCAAGAAATCATCATCTTCAAAAGCCATCAAATGTCTATAACCATTACCATGATCATCTTCATCACTATTTTAAAGTCCATCGTTGTCTTCATGTGTATAATAACTCTTCTTATTTATGTTTTGTTTTTTGTTTCATTTAACTGGCTCCTAACCTTTATCAAGCTTATCTTTATGAGGACATTTGGTTGCATAGTGACCGACTATTCCACAACCAAAGCATTTGAAAGGTAGCTTACCTCTGAATCTTCTAGAACCCCGTTGAAGGTTCTTGACGAAGTTTGATTCTTCCTCTCCTTCTGACGTATGGCCCAACTCATTGTATTCTCCTTTGAATGTAGCTTCTCTCATGTCTGATGGCCCCCTTTTTCTCAATTCGAAAGTAGTTAGGATTTTGTGCAGTTGTGACATCGTAATATTCTAAAGATTCTACTTTTCTTCTATGGTAGAAACTTTTGATTCAAACTTAGAAGACAAAGATCTTAAAACCTTTTCAACTAAAGTAACTTCTTTTATTTCTTCACCCAAATTTTTCATGCAATTAACAATCTTGTATATTCGTAAGAAATAATTAGCCACACTTTCATCATTATGCATTCTGAGAGTTTCATATTGAATTATGAGAGATTGTCGTTTTGCACATTTTACCTGATCATCTCCTTCATAGCTTAGGATGATCTTGTCCCATATTAACTTTGTGGTTTTGAGCTACATAACCTTGACGAATTCTGATTGAGATGGACTGCCCACTAGAGTATTGACAACCTTTTCATTTGTTTCATACTACTTTTTACCAGCCGTATCTGTAGGATTTGCTGATGGAAATGTGTATCCTCCTTCCATGATATCCCAAACTTCTACACCAAGAGATTGAAGATAGGTTGTGGTTCTTACCTTCCAATAGACGAAGTTGCTCCCATCAAAGATTGGTGGCCTGATGGATGCCTCTTTTTCCTAGTTTTCTCATGATGATAGATATCTTCCTTCAAGCAATCAAGCTTCTTCTAAAGGACTACTCTAATTCCAATTGTTGGAAATAATACTGAGAGGGGGGGGGTGAATCAGTATTATTAAATCAAGCAATTTTCATTTCCATAGACATATATACGCTACTTCAATTATGGGAACCTGCGTATATACACAACTATGTCTAAAGCAACCAACATATATTAGTAAACTTATGATTCAGTTAATCCATTAAATGTTGATCTTTAGTTAGTGCATCAGAACTTCATTAACCATAAGAACAGTAAACAGGTGCAGTAAAACAAAACAGATCATCACACACATGAACACAAGATATAAGGTGGAAACCCAATGTGGGTGAAAACCACCTCCTGCAATTCATCTCTATCTTCTTTTAATAAGAGACTTCCTTTTACAATATTTCTATACTAGTGCAATCTTATACCCGTACGTAGGCTTCTACCTGTAGAAGGCTACAACCTTCTCTCATTCTCTATCTTCTCTTGGAAGGGAGCTACAACCTCCTTAGCTCTTGTACTAGCTGATGTACTAGTACGTAGGTGCTGACCTATAGAAGGATACAACCTTCTCTTTTCTTCCAAGGACCACATTGCATAAACTTTCAAACTAGATCCATAAATAACATCAATCAAACATCAAATGTATCTGCATCAACCAATACCCTTTGCACCAGCCAAAGCTGAATCAATCAATCACTTCTCTGAATGATGTAACCAGAATACAGTAACAATACCCAGACACCAATCCTGATCCCAGAATACTGCAGCAATAAATAGAAGTAGCTAAAACATATTTTATGAGACGTATGCTACTTCAAGATGAAGAACTTGCATGCATACGCTTCTATATTAAGGCAAACCAGCGTATACACTATTTTGAATTACTAAACCAGTGTGTATACATGCCTTTGCTGTGTCGAACCTGCATACAGATCTATAAAAGACAATTTTCCCTTTCCAAATATTTAGACATCAGTTATACCAAGATTATCAGATTTATAGATCAAGTCATATGCCAAATATAATAGATCAAAATCACATGAGGATACTACTATTCAAGCCTTAAGATCTTGACCCATCAATAGAACTTATCCTTCTTCTACCGCTTAGGTTCCTCCTTGGTTCAGATCCAACGATGCACCATAAACCAATGACCACTATTCTAGATATTTCTCTTCATAAGATATTCAATACTTGAGTGAATGCCTTTGCCTAATGATCTCCTTCCCCTTTTATAGCCTTAGGCCTTACTCAATAACATGGTCTAAAACCACTTAGAACCAATACTTGGGACCCAATACATGGGTTCAACACTTCGTACAGAATACCATTGTCCAAAAACCATAGGTCCAAATACCAAGGACTAGATACCATGGACTAAAAACAATTTTTCCCACATGTATGTTCTTTTCCTTGCATGAAAGTGTGTGCATAAGCATACGTGCCTTTTGATCAGTTATCCTGTGTGTATACGCGCCTTGGTTAAGTGGAAACTACGTATATCTCTTTTTCCTTTATTCTGAGGGCCTAAACTGTGATCTATCACCTGAGTGAGTTGCCATCAAGGACAACACTTGTGTCATAGTGTCAAAACTATGTCATAATTCCAACAAAGAGGACTTTAGAGGTGGATGGAAGAGCAAAGTTTTAACACTCTTTATTCTATTTCGGGTTGGGATCAGAATAACTGGGTAAGATGGAAAAATATGGCTACACCACCAAGACTAAAAAGTAAGTGGGAAATTTTAAAAGTCCATCTGGCAAGGGACATGCCCATCAACAAAGAAGAGTAGGATGACTTTGTTTTGGACCCAAATGGAGGGGATTACACAGTGAAATCTGGGTACAACCTCCTCCAAAAACTTCACAATCAAAATGATTGGAGTCTTTGAAAGGCAGCTTGGAATTCAGAGAGTCTGCCCAAAATTAAAGTCTTCACTTGGACCCTTCTCAAAGGTAAAATTCTTACCTCTGAAAATTAAAAAAGAAAGGAATATAAGGGCCCTCAAAATGTGTCATGTTTCAAAAGGAAGAAGAAACAATCCAACACCTCTTCATAAATTGTATGGTGGCAAGAGAGTGTTGGAAACAAGGAACAAGTCCTTTGGAAATGAACATAAATCCAACAATTCAGTTGACAACTCTTCATAAAAATTGGGATAAAAGCTTCTCGTATACAAAGAAATAAAAGGCAACAATAAATAGGATATGGGAATGTCTCCCTTCAATCCTATGTTGGAAAATTTGGTTAGCCCGAAATAGATGAACTTTCCAAGAGCAAAAGCCAAATCTAGGCAGGATCCTAGAAAAAACTTGGAGCCAAGCTCCAGAGATAATAAGTGCAAATGGAGTCTCAAAAATGGACCAAAACAATTTACAACAAGAAGAGAAATACTGGTACAGCAAAGCAATGTTAGAAAACAAAGAAAAAGCAAAAGCTATAATAAAAAATAAAGAATTTCATACAAACAAGAAATGGAAATTAATATTGGAGGATAAAGAATTTGCAAAATGGATAAAAGAACAGAAGAGACACATTCCTTTTGTTTAACGGAGCTACAAAAATTAACCTAGGTAAAGTAAGGGTAGGCAAATTTATACTAGATTCAAATGGAAAAAAAATAATAATCTATGAATGGAGCCTTGGAGAAATGACAGACGACAAGGTTGAAGCATACAGCCTCCTCCTAGGCACAAGGCTTTTAAATAGAAATGCAATCAAGGACCCTATAATAATAGGGGGCTCGGCTATCATAATAGCCATATTGGATGCCAAAAGGGACTTCAAAAGCATAGCCATCAACAAAATCTATCAAAGGATTAGAACAAGTTTTTAATTTCTTGGAAAAATAACCATAAAGCATGTCCTGAGAAACCAAAATAAGGATGTTGATAGCCATGCCAACAAAGAAATTGACAGACCAATTGGGATTGTCAAAGAGAATATTGAAGTTTATGAATAAAGTATCCCATGACCCCCTCACCTAGTATGAGGATCGAGAAAGAAGATTTAGATCCGAATGATATCACAAGAAATATTTCAGGGGGGTGGGGTGGGGGGGAATAAAAACGAAGAATCAAAACATCAATTCAAGGAGGAGAGTGCATGAGGAAAACAGAGAATATATGTCAGCAGAGGTTCTCAACTGTAATCAACCTTGCTCAGAGCACACGATTCCCACAATGCCAAAACAACTACACTATATGATGAATCAAGATATATATTGTCCTCCTCTCTCTGGGAAGACGACATTAGTCACGTCATTCAAGAACGCCTGGATTGTAATGGTATTGTAAGTAACGGTCAAGTCTCCGCATACACCTACGTAGGCTACCAGGTGACTCGAGACAGTATGGAAACCAACAGCAGTAGGTCTCTCCTCAACAGAGACCAATAAATTAGGAACAAAATTCACAAAACACTGAAGAAATGCCACAAAGTAAGAGTAAGGAGACAAATGAAGAAACTTCGCACATGAACCATTGGATCCCAATGATCAACGGACGAGGATTAACTTTAGCAGTAGTGCAAGAGGAACTTGGAGAAGTTGTCACTATCATCGATGGTGGCAAATCTATTGTCTTTGGGTGCTAACATGCTCGAGAGTTAGTCAAAGAGAAAAGGCAGGATTATAAGTAGGAATGGTATTTCAAGATGAGTTTAAGCGGTAAGCGGTTTCAGGAGGGAACCACCTGATTCCGCTAATTGTTGGACACGTAGCAAGAGGGGGAGTGAGAATACCACTTTATTGGGCAGGTATTCTCCATGATTTTCCCACCTGAAATCCCTGATAACCAATGGATCTACAAGAGTGGATCGATGGCAGTGGAGTGATGTGCAAGTTTATGGATCGATGATCGATGGTTTCCGTTAGATCTGATGGAGGAAAATCTACGATGGAGATTGAGCCTAATAAAAGTAAGCATTGAAAATCATGCCAAGGGTTTGGAAAAGCAGAAAATGTTATTTCCCATGTGTTTTTGTTTCCCACATTTTGAGGATAGAGGTTTATGGTTAAGTTTGTTGTATCCAAAGTTAAGTGCGGGTTTGGTTACCACATAAGGCATAAGGATTTCTTGTCAAAATTTGGAAAGTTATCCCATAGCTTAGAACCATGACACCAGCACTCTAGTTTTGAAGTTTATAGAAACGGGGTTGTAAAAGTAGCTGTGGGGACTACGCTCCCATTTTGCGCACTACTTTTGAACCAACCCTCATCTAATTGTACAAGGAACTAACTTCCTTTTGTTATAGACATATTTGGGCACTTCAACCCCAATATTATATGTCAATAAACTAGGGCTCTTCAACCCCTAAAAGTGTTGTTTCATACCCTAAAATATCACAGTCATCTGATTACACCATTCCCCAAAAGTTCCACCTGAAAAACCATCCAGAATTGGCCTAAACTGGACCATACTGACTGCTCCACTGTCAGGGTGCGATGCATATTTACTTCTACACTAGCCAGGTGCGATGCATACTGATAAGGCCTTCTGTAGGGTGTGATGAGCGAGGATGGACAAATGTCCGAGACAGTTTGCTAAGTGGATGCTCAGGGAATCTTTTAGAAACTTCTCCTGTGAAACTTGTCTCTCTGAATTCACCCAGGGATGAGTAAGAGATCCAAGAAATCTCCAAGTGGAACCAAATGCAACAAGTGGAATGACACTAATCAAAACCCCAAAGATGACTCACACCCTTGCACACATCTATAAAAGGATCCCTCATCTAAGAGATCTAGAGGTTGGAATATTATGAATTGCAAGGAAGTGTTGATATTTTGTGTTTGAGACAGGAGCATTATATTGTTGGTGTGATCTTGCTATTTCATGAGGTGAAGAGGGCTTGATGCTAGGAGGATGATGCTGGATCAGACAACTAGGTTGTATTTCTCCCTTCTATTTAATAAAGTTCTTCAAGTTTTCTTCCATATAATTGTGCACTTGTAAATGCTATTATTTGTGAATGCCACTATATGGTCGTTATATATCTGATTCTATAGTGTTTATGTTACAATAGATCAAGATCAGGGAAAATTTTAAGAACCCCCCCAAAATTTGTAAGTATAATAAATGGGCAAATCTCCATGGTATATAGGAAAAATGGAAGGCGATTTTATCAATAATATAATATGTATATATAATTTTATGGCTAATCTCTCACCATGCATGGCGAATATTTTACTCAATTATAAAATCTTGTAAGATCTTGGTATTACCATGGGTTATCATAAACCTGGAAATTAAAAATTACTATTAGTAATGTATAAAAATTAATAAAATTAATAGTTGATTTTTATTTTATTTTTTATTTTAACCAA
>APFE031457052.1:27704-53135 GCA_000404065.3 Pinus taeda
GAGCTAAAATGTTTAACATACATTAAATTACAACATCCATTTTTACTCTTGATCGGATCAAATATTTTTTCACTCTGTGCTAGTTTGCATATCACGATATTTGATACCTCTCGGGGGTTAGTAGATCCAGAGTAAAATGGATCTATTCTGGTTTAATTCCCCCATTTAAATAGGCTACATTCCAAGTGAATACCATGGGTCAATACCATGTGCCATTTTTTATTTTTATTAATACTAATATTAGGGTTAATAATGCTTTTTTGCATGGTATTAATATAAAAAAATAAAAAAAAATGTTTTATTTATTTACAATACCTCTCGTTTATTTATATTTTTATTAATTTACCATACTATTCATAAATACAAGGTGACTTATGGAGTAAATATAAAAAAAATGTTTTATTTGTTTACCATACCTCTTGCTTATTTATATCTTTATTAATTTACCATACTTCTTTTACAAATATGGTATTTGGCCCATAGGATTTACTTAAATAAAACCTCTTTCTTGAGCCTTCATAAATAAAACGAGGGTTATGGACTAAATATAAAAAGATATTTTATTTATTTACCATACGTCAATTTATTTATATTTTTATTTATTTACCATACCTTTTGAGTAAGTATAAAGAACGTTTTATTTAATTACCATACCTCCACTTTACTTTTATTTTTATTTGTTTACACCCTTGCATGTATATAAGGTGACTTATGGAGTAAATATAAAAAATGTTTTATTTTTACCATACCTCTCATTTATTTAGATTTTTATTAATTTACCATATCTCTTTTATAAATATGGTATTTGACCCATAGGAATCACTTAAATAAAACATATTCTTGAAAATGGGCGAATGGATTCACTTAAATAAAACCTATTCTTGAAAATGGGCGAATGGAAGGTTGTAACTCCTAATTTCAAGGGCTAAATTTACCTTTTTTACCCTCTCTCTTAAAATAAGGTGGGCTATTTGAGGTGATTTGTAAAAAAGTACTATGATACAAAATATTCGCCCACTAAAAATTCAAAACCCCTTAATTTCGCCAAAGGGCGAACATTCGCCCCTAAAATTTTCTATGATCAAGATGCTCTAATAGTTCTTTGCTACTGTGTTTCTACAAGTACTCCTCAAGTGGGATAAGTACAGAGAGGATTTGTGAGTTCTATCAAGGGAGAGAAAGATCGAGCAAAGGATCAAGTGAAAGTTCCAGGTTGGTCCTCTCATCCTTCTCTTATCTATTGTGCATAGAATAAATTGTTGAATTACTTTGAACTGTTGTTTCTAGGGTAGCTACCAAACCTAGAGGGCTAGTCGATCGAAAAGACACTAGATGTCCCAAAAACAAAATGGTGACTCCGCTAGGGATCAAATAGATATTTGTCTGTTGTTGTTATTTATTTTATAAACTATAGATAGAGCCTGAAGTCAGCTAGGTAGCCTTCGAACTGCTCTTGCTCTGCAATTGCATAGTAGATAAATGTTGCTTCAACCAATCTCTGGTTTAGTTTATGAATTGAACATTTGACTTACAAGCATTCTAGATCCCCTTTTGGTAGCTCAGTAACCTTTCAAGATCATTCCTCTGTACTTTTCTCTTTGCTATCCATCATAGCTCAGCTTAACTCACTGAAATCAGCTGCAAATTTGAGCCAAAACCCACTTTAGTTGTGCTCCCTAGCCCATCAATCTGTTTGTCACTGTCAACTAGTATGCATCGCACCTCCCGAGTCTATAAAGTGTGAAGCATCCCTGTTTCTGTGAAGCCCAGGTGCAATCACTAACTGAACCAATTTCCATTCTAGAAATTTGGGGTTTTTTTCCTTGTTTTCAGTTTTGTTTAGTTGTTTTTGCTACTTATGAACAGTACCTCATTACTGAAGACTGCTTGGATCACATAGATCAGCCTCCATTGATTAGGATTACTAATTTGTTTTATGTATTTTTCCATCATTTACAATCCTTTGTCGAAAATTTGCTTAAATCAAACTGTCGCTTTGGTACAAAAAGTGTCGTAACTGTCGTTTTATTTCAAAAAGAGAAGTGTCATAGATTCTTCCTTCCCTGGATAGTCGATTGAAATTTTTTTCATGTATTTGATATGATTTGTTGATATTCAAAGTGCCGAAAGAATTTTCTATTCGAAATTGAAAAGTGTCATTTAGTCTTCCTATCTATTTTGAAAAGGAAATTGTCAAAATGTCACTTTGAAAGAAATATTTCAGATCTTTACATTTAGTTTTCCTTTTTGGCATTTTTTTACATTAAGGGGAATGAAAAAACAGATGCATGCATTTGCATTTTCATTTAGTTTGTGTGCAAAAAATGATTTAGGAAAGTGCATTAGTGTGTGCTCTTTGCTCTTTGTTTGAAAGAATCATAATTTTCTTTCCGTAGTAGCTAGGATTTTCATTGCTCAAAATAAACAACGATTGTTTATCATTGTAGATTGCATTTTAGGAATTTGAAATTAACATAATGTGGTGAACCATTGAAATTAAAACTTTAAACAAGATCAACTCTAAAATAAATCTCAATGAACCTAACAACACTTTGGAACTTAACGCAACACATCTAGAGGTCTAGGCTAGATATGTGTTCCGACATTGTAAAAACTAGTAACTATCGTTTTCATCGAAGGTTGGGTGATTCCTCCTCCTTGATATGACAAGTGCTAGCATGGACTTGTGCTCCCCGTATCGTGATGTATATATTGGGAGACCACAATAGGCTTATATCCTTTACCCATAGGAATTCATGTCTACCGCCCTAGCAATTGCAACGCACTGAACACAACATTCGGGAAGATTAATTGTTGTACATAATTCCTCGGTAATTTCTATTTAATTTATCACCAAGGTGTATATTGCAGTTTTGCAATTGGTTTGTTAATCCCTCTATCTATATTTTCCAGAGTAATCATTTTCGTTCCTTTTCAACTCTTTAAAAGAAAAGGTCCATCTGAGCACTTGTCACTTCAAGCTCATTAAAAATCGAAGGGGACTAGGGACATCTTTAGCTTTTTCTCGACTCTTAAAAATTGAAAAAGCAAAGTTGTGTCAAAGTATCATTAAAATTTATTGAATTAAAAATAACATCCCTGTTCTTTAGTTGATCTTAGGTTGAGATATATGGAGACAAATCTAGGATCCACCAATCAAGGAATCCCTTTTGAAGGGAGTCCTAGTCCTTTTTCTTCTTGGGGAAATGTTGGTGCTCTATATATGGCTACATTGTCCCTTCCGGGAATTACAATTGGCCTGCTAATATGGTTGTTCTCAACCTCTGTGGTTCAAAATCCCATGTTTTTTCCGCAATTGAATCAGCATCCAGTTGATACTAAAGTTGACCCTTCGCCTTCTTCTTCATTTGTCTCTCCCTTCCCTTCTTCCTCTTCGCTTGGTGAAAGTAGAGATGCTAGTAACCATGTGACTGAGAAGAAGAAGAAAAGGAAGGAGAAGACGAAGAAGCCAATTCAACAAGGGGGCAACAATGCATCATCTGGTGAAAATTCGTACACTAGACTTTCAAAACCTAGCTTTCCATGGATAATTTGTAGAGGAGACCATTTTCATCGAGATTGTCTGTGCTTTCCTGGGATCTTGAGAGAATGGTCCCCCATTCACACCACCTAGTGTCTTCAACCTCTAGCGATCATGTTGACAACACAACATCGACTAATAATGGTGAAGTTCATGGACAAAAAGGAAAGGTCAAAGTTCCATGTAGGTTATGTGAAGGGAACAACACCCTTCACTGTTGTCCTTTTTTGGGTGAAGCCAAAAGAGTATTGGATAACCATCCTACTTCACCACAACAACTTCCAACTAGCTACCAGAAACTCTCCCCTAGTCCTTTACTAGTTGAAAAGTCTACTGACTTAAATCAACCATTGGTCGAAACCACTCACTCTGGAAGTGAATCTCATGAGTTTATACACGACCAAATTCAACAAGTCAAGGTGGCAGTTGACCCAGTTTTACCTTTAGAAAATCATACCATCCTTGAAGAGAATGAGAAAAATACCGTTCAAATTCTTTTTGTTACTTCAGAATCCGATGAAATTGGGGGCAATCCACCTATTCCTTCACAACAAGAGGAAAATACCCCAGTTCTCATAAATCAAGGGGTTTTTTCTTTCATTTATTTAGTACCCCATCCAAGTAGTCTAGTCACTTCCTTTTATTGGAATCAACCAACAAGATCTTGCCTTCCTTGTTATGTACCTTTCTAGATCATAGTGAAAATTTACAAAATGATCGTGTCTGTAACTATCGTAGATGAAGGGGCATCAGTGAGTATCCTTTCGTCGAATGCTTGGAAATCACTTTGTTCGTCATCGCTTATGCCTATTACACAGAATCTGTCAGGCTTTAACAAAGGAACCAGTCGATTGTTAGGGATCCTTCCTAAGTTACCGATCACTTTGAGAAGGAAAATTGTTCACCTGAATGTGATGGTAGTCCCAGTACCATTAGATTACAATCTACTCCTTGGACGTGACTATGTTTATAACATGGAGGCTATCATTTCAACACTCTTCCAAGTGATGTGTTTCCCACATGAAGGAAAAATTTACATTCTTGACCAGCTTTCATTTCCTGGTTCAAGCACAGCTCCAAGTCAAACATCATCCCTAAATGGCCCTTTTGCATCAAGAGTCTCTCTTAAACCTTCATTCCATCCACCTAATTACCGAGAGTAGTCCGGTGAATGTAACAAAGCTTGGGGGCTTGTACCCTTGTCTATTCTGGGGACAAACCCAACTGAAAAGATAAGTTTCCCTGTAGGTTATGTGATTCGTCTCAGACACCATTCACATTTGTCTATTCTGAGAACGAAGCCAAGGAAGTGTTTTGTCTATTCTGTGGACAAAACCATCCTACATAACCATAGTAGTTCCCATATGGTGACAGAAGACTCTCCTTCTCACCATGTTGGGGGCACGCAAACTTTTTTTTTCTAGCTTTTTAGCTTTTTAGCTTTTCTAGCTTTTTATCTTTTTAGTTTTGTTGTTTCTAGCTTTTTCTTTTTTCGTTTTTTTAGTTTTGTCGATTCTAACTTGTGTAAAAAAGGAAAAATAAAACCGAGAATATGTTATCCCATGGTTCAAGCTCATTAAAAACTGAACCTACCTTCGAGCATATGTTATCCCATGGTTCAAGCTCATTAAAAAATGAACCTACCTCTAAGCATATGTTATCCCATGGTTCAAGCTCGTTAAAAAATGAACTTACAACTGAGCATAGTTCCCCCATGTTTTAAGCTCATTAAAAAATAAGCCTACCTCTAAGCATAGTTCCCCCACGATTCAAGCTCACTAACAAATGAACCCACCTTGGGTAATCAACCTTTGTGATTGCCATGACTATTAGCCTTTTGAGCCTTGGTTGTGTACCTCCCATCACCTCCATTCTTTTGGCCGACCATACGCTTCCACTTGGTTGTTTACCCATTTTGAGAAATAGTTGCGATGAGTGGTCTTGTTAGCTAGCCTCTTCATAGAATTCACCATGTTTTGAGAAAGTTGCAAGATTACCCGGAACCAGCTGCTACCCCGGACACCACTCGTTCCTCAAAATGAGTCTCCTTTAAACACTTTTCAGACTCGTTAAATATGAAAAGATTGTCGAGAAATTGTCCTTTCCAACTCATTAAAGTGATTGGAAGTGCCATCCCTCTTGTAAATTTTAATCTTTTTCAGACCCGAGGGATTATCTCACGAAAAAGTTTGAGCACTTATCTTTTTCGGCTCGTTAAAGTGATCAGAAAAGTCATTCCTTTCATATTATTTTATCCTTTTTCAGACTTAAGGGATTATTCAACAAAAAAGAACTGTTGGAGTTTCCTTTTCATCCCTTTTCAAACTCTCTAAACATGAAAAGGACCTAGTTATATTTTTCGTTAAACTCATTAAAACAATAGCGACAAACTTGTCCACCTAGACAAGAACGACTTTCACTATCACTAGACTCGTTAAAACATAGCGAAAGGTTTGCCTGAAGGGAAAATTATAGAACAAGCATATATTATCCTCCTCAATATTGCCAAAAATAAAGAGATAGTGGCCAGCAATGACTGGGGAAAAAGGGAAGAAAACTTGAAGAAATTTATGGTAGCAGGCACTCTTGAACATGACACTTTCACTCCATCACCGTTATTGAGTCAGGTTGGTTTATTTGGTTCACCAGTCATCTAACCATTGGTCTTCCACACCATCCATATTTTGGGGTTAATGCTACCAATCCATCTCAGTGTCGCTAACATGTTCAAGAGAATTCATTCAGTTGAGAAACCACAAACCTAGTTAATGCCTTGTCCACTACAATACCTTCAACCTTCATTTTTCATGACCGCCATTCTAGAACCTTGTGTCGTCAAATCATTTTCACCTCCAGAAATCATTTGCTTCATTTCATGTCGTAGATGTGGGATACATTAAGGCACTCCTATGACGGGTCACTTCTTGTCGACATCAACACATTATCCAAGAAGTTGTCTTAGAAACAATCCTTTCAGTACTTTGAAGCTTGCATGCCTCAATGGCAAGTTTCTCACTTCTGGCAACAAGTTGACATCAATGGCCTTCGACCAAAAGATTTTGTGTGGTGTTTGACATCGGATCATATATTCACACCACGTGAATTGTACTGTAGTACCTTTAGGGTCATCATCATTAGCGATGATTCCTCTAATGTCTGTTAACAGCTGACATTATTGGCTGGTAATCAGGCAATGTCGTTCCATGTTCGACTTCAGAACATCTTTTCACATGGATCGACTTGTACATCGGGCGAATATTGAATGAGTTTTGAAGACCCCGAATCTAGTTTCATCCATCTGGGTTGTGATATATTCAGGGATATGAAGACATCAAATGTACATAGAAGTTGCACAGATGGTCATCTAGACCAAGAATGATGACTCTACAACTGAAGAATCTCCAGTCTGCATATGCAGACGAATATATGTTCTATGTATATGAAATGAATTTATAAAAGCTGAGCATGGGAATGCCCACCTTAGCTAGATCACGAAAATTATATTATGATGATGTATTGTGTTGTATCTTATATAGGTCACCTTCCAGTTCGAAACCTCGAATCCTCATGATAAAGATTTTCACCCAACATCAAGATTTATGACTTCATGCTTTAGGGGGCAATTGTTATAGACATATTTTGGCACTTCAACCCCAATATTATATCTCAATAAACTAGGGCTCTTTAACCCCTAAAAGTGTTGTTTCATGCCCTAAAATATCATGGTCATCTAATTACATCATTCCCCAAAAAGTTCCACCTAAAAAACCATCCAGAATTGGCCTAAATTGGACCATACTGACTTCTCCACTCTTAGGGTGTGATGCATACTGATAAGCCCTTCTATAGGGTGTGATGATCGAGGATGGACAAATGTCCGAGATAGTTTGCTAAGTGGATGCTCAAGGAATCTTCTAGAAACTTCTCCTATGACACTTGCCCCTCTGAAATCACCCAGGGATGAGTAAGAGATCCAAGAAATCTCTAAGTGGAACCAAATGCAACAAGTGGAATGACACCAATCAAAACCCCAGAGATGACTCACACCCTTGCACACATCTATAAATGGATCCCTCATCTAAGAGATTTGGGGGCTGCATTATTGTGAATTGCAAGGAAGTGTTGATAATTTGTGTTTGAGACAAGAGCATTGTATTGTTGGTGTGATATTGCTATTTCATGAGGTGAAGAGGACTTGATGCTGGGAGGATGATGCTGGATCAGACAAATGGGTTGTAATTTTCCCTTCTATTTAATAAAGTTCTTCAAGTTTTCTTCCATATAATTGTGCACTTGTGAATGTTATTGTTTTTGAATGCCAATGTATGTTCATTATATATCTGATTAAGTAGTTTTTATGTTACAGTAGATCAAGATGCTTCGATAGTTATTTGCTACTGTGTTTCTACAGGCACTCTTCAAGCGGGATAAGTACAGAGAGGAGTTGCGAGCTCTTCAAGGGAGAGAAAGATCGAGCAAAGGATCATGCGAAAATTCCAGGATGGTCGTCTCATCCTTCTCTTATCTATTGTGCATAGAAGAAATCGTTGAATTACTTTGAACTGTTCTTTCTAGGGTAGCTACCAAACTTAGAGTGCTAGTCGATCAAGAAGACACTAGTTTTCACAAAAACACCTTTCCCTTTCTTTTTTTCTTTTCCTGCAATATATAAAAAGTAACCGACTGTGTTAATATATATATATAATATATATATTATATATATTAATATTATAATATATATATATATATATATATATAATAATATATTTACGTGAGTAAATTTTTAACTTTTCAAATTCCACTTATATTTATCAATATTTCAAGTAAGAAACACAGAGTATCATTACAACTTATGTTGTTTGGTGAACTAACCACTATGTCCAAAGCCTGCCCATAATTCTCCATAGTATTAACGCAGGTCAATTGCTTGAACAATTTTACTTGGTTTCCTTTGCCGTCAATGTAGGGATTACATTTAAAATGTTCAAATATTATTTTTTAAAATTCTTGAATTGTTATGGGATTTACCACCGAATAAGAAACATGATAGACCTTTACGCCATGCTTTCCTGCGTGTTTGGCCATGGCTGATAAAGTTCCATTCACAACCATGTCTGTAGATATCTGCAATTTGAATTCAACCAAAAAAAATAATACATCTAAGAGAAAAAGGATAATGGTTTTTTGGGTCGAAGTTTTGAAGACATATATGGAAGGTCTCATCTCCCAAGAGAAATAAATAATGTAGAGAAGCTCCAGAAAAATCAAATAAATATGATTTAAATAATTCAAAAATGTCAAATCTGAGTTTGGAACCATCCATTGTCATTTTCGAGATATAGATGAGAAACTTAATCTAATAATAAAATAGAAATAAATAATGTAGACAAGCTCTAGAAAAATCAAATAAATATGATTTAAATAATTAAAAAATGTCAAATCTAAGTTTGGAACCATCCACTGTCATCTTCTAGATATAGATGAAAAACTTAATCTAATAATAAAAAAAACTAATATGGAAATACTCCAGAAAATCTAAAATTATTTATGAAATTCTTTTTCACACTTTGTTAAGAGTTACTCACCAGATCTAGCACAATATTTGGATTGTCCAAGAAGCAATATAGCTGACCTTTCCCATAGTGCGTAACAATTGGATCAATGATTTTGCAAGCTAAATATTTGATTTATCTCAACAACAATGTGAGAGTAATCGAGCATCGGATCCGAAGGTTTCCTCAACTTTGTCAAGATTGACCCGTCGGCAATGGTTCGAGCTGCCATACATGCAACTAGCATCTAAAGCACCCACTATGTCTCCATTACAAGGAACTTCAAATCTAAAAACATACTAGGTTTTTTCCAGGTTTCACAGCTCACTACATCTCTATTTCTCTAGTTCCGAACTAGTTGTAGCCAGTTCAATGCCGATAGAATCTGAAATCACTCAGATGGTTGAGATTTTGGTTTTCAGGGGCACCAAACACATGGATCCACTAGATCAATTTTATCTTCCCAGATATTTGGATAGGTGTTACCTTGGTAGAAACAGTGTCAAATGTAAAACAATGTCTTTACGTTGCCAATTATCAAGGCAAGATGATCTATAACCCCTATGGTTTAGGGAAAAATCACCCAAAACCCCAAATTATGGCAATTTAAATTATTAAGTTATTTGTAATTCAAAGTTCAAATAAAATAATTACAAATCTCTTTACTCTCTTTGAAAATAGAAAGAAAATTTTCATTCAAATAATATTATTTTAACTTTCAATTAATTGAAATTTATTTTATTTTAATTAATATAAAATAATTTTGGTTATTTATATGTATTTTTCAAGTTATTTGTAATTCAGATTAAAAAATAAAATAATTAAATGTAAATGTAAACATAAACTTAAATGTAAAAGTTAATATTTAACATTGTTAATCTAATTTAGCCTATTTAAAAATCAATCTAGTTATTATTATGTATAAACACAACATAAATTTAAAATATAAAGAGGTTTACTAATAGTAAAAAAGGAGCTATGGTAAATAAATAAAAATATAAATAAACCAGAAGTATGGTAAATAAATAAGACTTTTTTTTATATTTACTCCAAAGGTATGGTAAATAAATAAAACATCTTTTTATCTTTACTCCATTAACCTCTTTATATTTATGAAAACTCAAAAAATAGATTTCATTTAGGTGGATGAGACATAATTATTAAGACCATGGGCCAAATACCATATTTATAAAATAGGTATGATAAATAAATAAATATAAGAGGTATAAATATGTATAGTAAATAAATAAAAACAAATCAAACAAGATTAGAAATCAACATCTAATTACATATCAAGCCTATGGGCCAAATACCATTGTAAATAAAATAAATATGATAAATAAATAAAAATATAAATAGACAAGAGGTATGGTAAATAAATAAAACCTCTTTTTATATTTGCTCCATAAACCTCTTTACACTTACTAACACTCAAAAAATAGGTTTTATTTAGGTGAAGCCTATGGGAAAAATACCATGGGCCAAATTATTATTAATATCATGCAAAAAATACTATTAACCACAATATTAATATTAAAAGATTATTATTATTATTATTATTAAATCTAATATTCATATTAATATATCATAATATTGATATTATTAAATATAATAACTTTGTTTTAATCCAATATTAAATTTGTTATATTATAATATGTATTAATATATCATGATATATATTAACTCTATATATATGGGAGGTAAGAACCAAGACATAAAGTTATAGAGGTGGAGAGATAGGGGGAGTGACAAGAGAGAGATGGAGATAAACTGAAGGAGAAGGGAGAGGTGGAATAAAATGAGAGAGAGGTAGAGAAGGGTAAAAGAGGGAGAGGGAGACACAAATATGGAGGGGAGGAGAGAGGAGAGTGGGAGAGTATAGTGAGAGGATTGGAGGGCAGAGAGAGCGAGAGAGAGAGAGAGAGAGAGAGAGAGACGAGTAAAGAGAGATAAAAGTGCTAGAGAAAGGGTGAGAGAGGAAGGATGAGAGAGGAGGAGAGAGGGAGGGATAGAGATATGGAGTTAGAGGGGGAGAGAGAGAGGGAAGCAGAAAGACACAGAGAGTGAGAAGTGGAGAGAGAGAGGGACTACCAAGGGAGAGATGGAAAGAAAGAGTATATGTTTAGGGGTGAGATAAAGAGATAAATAAGGAGAGATAGAGAGAAGGGGGGAGAGAGGGAGACAAAAGGAGAGAGGGAGGGATATAGTAACATAGGTACAGAGAGAGAGATAGAGAGCTATGGGGTAAGAGATAGGATTGGAGGGAAAGTAGAGAAAGAGAGAGAGGGTACAGAGAGATAGATAGAGTGAGGGAGTTAGAGAAAGGAAGAATGAGAGATAATACTTGAGAGAGAGAAGGAGAGTGATGTGGTAAGGGAGAGGATTAGAGGTAAAAAGAGAGAGAGAGAGAGAGAGAGAGAGAGAGAGAGAGAGAGAATGGTGGGGGAAGAGACAGCGAGGTAGGAGAAAAATGGAGAAAGAGGAAGTATGAGAGAGAAGATTTGAGAGAGAGGAGGAGAGAGGGATGGATAGGGAGATGGAGTTGGAAGGGGAGAGAGGGAGGGAAGAAGAAATACACAGAGAGTGAGAAGTAGAGAGAGAGAGGGAGTGACAATGGAGAGATGAAGAGAGAGTGTGAATGTTTGGGGTTGAGATAAAGACAAAGAAGGAGAGATGGAGAGAATGGGGGAGAGAAGGAGAGAGGGAGGGATATAGTAATAGAGTTGGAGGCCGAAGAGTAAGAGAGAGAGAGGAAAAGAGAGGGAGGAAGAGATATAGGATGTGAGAGAGTGGAGTGAGGGAGGGAAAGAGATGTGGAGTTGGAGGGGGAGCGAGAGAGGTAAGAAGAAAGAAATATAGAGAGAAAGGTCGAGAGAGAGAGAGAGGGAGAGAGGGAAGGAGTAGCGAAGAGAGATAGAAGTGGGGGAGAGGGAGAGAAGGGGAAGAGAGAGAGAGAGAGAGAGAGAGGGATAGGTCAATAGACTGAATAAATAGAGTGTATGTTTTGGTGATGATATAGAGAGGAAAATGGAGATAGAGATATAGATGGAAAGTGAAGAGAGGAAAGAAGAGAGAGACGGAGAGAGGGAGGGAGGGACAAAGAGATTGATAGATATAAAGTGAAATAGCATGTGTGTTTTCAGGGTTGAGATAGAGTGGAAAATAAGGAGAGATGGAGGGAGATATACATATATATGGGGAAGGGGGGGAGAGGGAAGAATATTTCTTGCACTAGATGCATTGATTTCAGTGTAGACGGTGATTTCTAATCCAATTTGATTTCTTGTGCCAGATGCATTGATTTTAGTGTAGAATTTGAATTCTAATGATATTTGATTGCTTTCACTTGATGCATTAATTTCAATGTAGATGATTTCTAATCCTATTTGATTGCTTGCACTGAATTCATTTATTTCAATGCAAATGGTGATTTCTATTCCTATTTGTTTTCTTGCACTAGATGCATTGATTTCAATGTAGATGTTGATTTCTAATAATGTTTGATTGCTTGCATAGATGCATTGATTTCAGTGTATATGGTGATTTCTAATCTTATTTTATTGTTTGTACTAAATGCAATGATTTCAATGTAGATGGTGATTTATAATCCTATTTGATTGCTTGCACTAGATGTATTTATTTTAGTGTAGATATTGTTTTATAATCCTATTTTCTTACTTGCACTAGGTGCATTAATTTCGGTGTGGATGTTGGTTTATAATCCAATTTTCTTATGTGCAATAGATGAATTAATTTGAGCTTAAATGTTTATTTCTAATCTTATTTGTTTTCTTTCATTAGATGCAATGATTTTAATGTAAATGTTGTTTTCTAATCTTATTTAATTGCTTACATTAGATTCATTAATTTCAGTGTAAATGTTGATTTCTGTTTTGATGTAAATGGATGTATGATGGTACATTAATTTTAAAGTTCTTGGATTAACATTGTGAATTGATTTTAGTGTAAGCACAAAACATTATTGACAATGTATATTGATTCTGGTGTTATAGTAATTCAACCTATTAATATTGGACAGAAGGAGAGACGAGGAATGATGTTTACTACAATAGATTGAGCTAAAGATTTAAATCGATTATGGTTTAACCTATCCTTTTCATATAATCGATTTGAAAATATGGTAATCAATATAAAAATATGACAAAGGTAAAAGGGGTGACAATAAGAATAATAGACGAAAATAGATTTAGATTAACCATAATGAAGACTACTTGTAATTGACTATATTCTTATTATTCACATTTTCTATCATTCAACACTGTTACATTGTCCCTTTACATTCAAAATTTATATTTCATCCTTTTTCATCATTAAATTTATTATCATCACAACAAACTGAGGCAACTAAGCAAATTTAAAATTAAAATATATAGATTAATCTAAGACATATTAGCATATTTAAAATGATTATATTAATATTAGATGAATTTACGTATTATTGATCAAATTAATCATATGTTCATTAGATTTTCTTTGGTAGCACATGACTGAAACCAACCTAGATCCATCTTAGCTCTAGATCTATCAAGCACTAAGAGGGATCAAATCTCTCGAGGTATAAACATTTCCTCAAGTTTTTCACTCAAAAAAGTGGTTTGCACCTCAAGAGATGTGATCCCTCTCATCGCTTGATAGATCTAGAGTTAAGATGGAACTAGGCTTGCTTTATTTTAAAATTAAGGAAATTACAATTATTTTTGAAAGTAACTTTTTGTTAAAATAATAATTCTTTACTTTCAATTACATAAATTGATATAAAACTAGCTTGGATCTATCTTAATTTTGGATTTACCAAGGGTAGAGGGGATCAAATCTCTTTTCACTTTAAAAAAGGTTTGCATATGAAGAGATTTTATGCCTTTGACACTTGGTAATTAGGAGTAAATGTTTAATTATTAACTTAATTATAATTATTAATTATAAAATTAATTAAAATATTAATTTTATATTTCACTTTACTTATTTTATTTTTATAATTTACCCCAACTTTATTTTGCTTAACAATTTTCACATTAAATTTTATTTTATGAAGTTTCTTCAAATTAGATATTAAAATTGATTTTCAAATAAAATAAATTGGCTATATTTTTTAATATTAAAAGTTAGTTTTAATTTGCCCCGTGATGTAGATTAGTTGATGATAGAATGGGTTGTTAAGGCATTTCTTATGATGTTATTGGTTCAAACTTCGATTAGCTCAGTGTGCCACGTGTGAGGCAATGTGGGTACACTTGGAGGTGATTGTGATAGTGGATAGAATCGATACTTAAGTACAAACTCGCTATAGTTTCTATTATATCATATACAAACAAATAACAATAATAATCATCTTATTTTTAATTTTATTGAATTAATTATTTATCAAAATTAGATTTTATTAAAAGCACATGATTTTATTGGAAGTAGTTTAGGTGATGGAAATAAAGGAAACTAATTTTCTTGTAAGAATTTTTTAAATTGTATCTCCACTCAAACACTCTCATAGAAAAAAAAAAAGTCTTGACCCCAAACATCAAGTAAGCCATCCAATGTCACCTTAGTGGCCTTCTCTCACTCTTTAGACTACAAGAAGGATATCCTTATCTAGGGGGGAATCCTTAAATATCGAGCTAAGCTAGGTCATTGAGTAATGAAAGGAAGTTCCTTAACGACGACTAGTGATTTGACACTACTCACTCTCAAAGTAAAAGGTCAGGGATAAGTGCATGAATAGTCAAACAAACCCTGAATTATTAACAAATTTTGAATGATTTTAATTACAAAAATATGCTTATTCATGCAACCAAATTATACTTGAAGAATGAAAGATAAATCTTGCTCAATTAACCATATAACATGAGATGCTAGTGAAGAATATATACAATGGCAAAATAAAAGTAGAAAATCAATCATAAATTGTCTATAAAATTAAGGCATTAGATCATTCATTCAACGTATTCATGAGAATTGGAGATTGAGAGTTTGTTATCATCATCTAGAGACCATTCCACAATTAAGATATCATACACCAACAATATTAACTATGTTTGGTACAACAAAGAGTTATGTGTTTACGATGATAAATAAAGGAAATATTCAAACTTGCCATTGTTACTAAGGACAATGAAGACAACAAAGTTGAATGTGGACTACTTACACCTTTGTAACATTCAAATGTCATCCATTTATTATCATGCAAGTAGCATAAAGAAAATTTGGTAATGGTACTAACTGAACATTCTTTGATCAAAGTTCATACCCTCTCCTTAGCACTACCACTTTGCAAGATGAAGAAGAAATGTGAAATATATGTGCAACCAAATAAATAAGTTGGAAAGGTTGTTGCAACATATATAGGTGGTCATGTTGTGTTGCAAAAGGAGGTGTTGGCCCACTCCCCTTTTCGATAATTTGTCAACCTTTGAATTTGATTCCCTATGAATGTGACCAAATCATATGACCCTAAAGATTCTAATAAGATCCATAATTTTAATCATCCTTTGATCTAATAAACAAGTTTACAAGGAAGTATAACCTTTCACCCAATCTAAAACAACCTTTGAATCCCCTATGACTTACAAGTTTAGAGTGTTGAAGTGACACAATTAAAATGACTAACATAAATGACTAATTCATATTATTGTAGTTTTTGTTAGGTAGACATATTTTTTTTTCTAGAATAAATTAGTCATTTATGTTAGTCATTTTTAGTAGTATTACTTATTAGCTAGTCGTATATGTTAACTCATGACTAAAATAGTCACATATGTTAGTAATTTTTAGTTGGGTCTCTTAATATTGCTAATTTTTGTAGTATTTCACATCGAAAAGTTGAGGTGACTAACTTTTTTAGTCACCTAGTCACTAACTTCACCATTTTCTACTAGTGGAATATTACAATTTGAATTGCAAGTGGGATAGAAACCTTTTTCAAATTTATACACCAAAACGCTAGAAATGCAATGAGAAATTAATCCACATCATTGCTAATTACCTATTCAAATGTCATTAATAATCAATTTTTATTTTTTTAAACTGTCAAGTACTTAAAATTTTAAAGGTTGCATACCATTATTGATAATTACATATATTTTGATTTTTTCTGAAAAGGAGTCTCATATCAAAATATAATAAAATATGAACGAATAGAGACAGGCAGAAGAAAAAAACTAGGGTTGTGATCGATCACAGAGGCTATCCGCCATGATAGGATGCACAGGGGGGAGCTCCACTCCCTCCTTCAAGCAAGAAGTGGTTATCAGGGGGGAAAAGCCCATGGAAAATGACAGAGAGTCTTCAAAAGGAAAAGAAAGAAGCAACAAAGAAGAGCAAGAGGAAACCAAAGAAAGAGAGCATAATGAAGCATTGGAGAATATGGAAGATAGTAGGGAGCAATTCACTAAAGACAAAGCACACATGGGACCATGCAAACCCAAAGCGGTGGTAATTCCTAGAATCATTTTAAATGACCCAGTGTTGTAGGCACACAGGGATCATATGCAAACATATGCAATCATTTGTAAATTCATGGGGTTGTGGCCCACTGAAAAAGCTTTACAAATGTGGATTAAATACCACTGGAAACCAAAAGGCAGCATTGACCTACATCTTGGATCCAAGGGTTTTTTCATTGTAGTTTTTGCTAATATTGAAGACAAAGACAGAGTGTTTGAAGGAGGCATCTACTTCTTTGCTGTTGTAGGCCTCTATATGTGGTCGTGGATCGTGAACTTTATTTTGGAATGTGAAACTTTCACCTCAATCCCAGTCTGGGTGAGACTCTACTCCTTACCCCTTGATTACTGGCAAACAGAGTCTCTATCAGCCATAGGAAACATGTTAGGGCATTTTGTCAAAGTTTCTGAGGCCACTAGAAGGGGAAAGTATACCTCCTCGCAAGAATATGTGTGGATATGGATATCTCTGGAGCGTTGGCGGATGAGGTTATTCTAGAAGTATTTGATGAGGAATGGACACAAATAGTAGATTACGAAGACATTCGTTTAAGATGTCGCAAATGTCATGACCATGGACATCTGGTCAGAGACTGCCCCCTCAATAAGATAGAGGAGATAAGTAAAGCTAATATAATGAAGGATCCAGAAAGCTTCTTCAAGCTAGTACACAAAGGAAAAGGAAGTGAAAGAGGACCAAGAACAAGAAAAGCCAAAGAGTAGCATGTTAACCAGAACAAGTTCCAAACCCTCGAAGCAGACGAAGATCCTACAAACACTGATAAAGCAGAAGTGGGAAACACAGTGGAGGAGGAGAAAGAAAAAGAAAAGGAGCAAACACAAGAGAATGACAATATGAAAGAACTTATGATGAGTAATGTTGAATAGGTGATGGATCTTGACATGACCCATAGTGAGACAGAAATGGAGGACCATGATCTCTAGGAAATCTTAGAGAAAGAAAACCTAGATTTAGAATGTTTTTTAAATCAAGGAACCAAAGAAGGGATAGACTCATTACCTGCAGAGGAATTCAATAGAGTTCAACAGTTGTTTTGATGGAGGACCCAAACGAAAGGATTGAACAGACTCAATCACAAAGAAAGACAAGTCAATGAAGGAGTGAAGACGATGAAAAATATGGCAGGACTAGCACCCAGAATCCCTGGAAAGAAGAGGGGTAGAAAAAAGCAGAATGAGCTGTTGATGGAATGCGGAAAGCTAATGATAGATTTAGGTAAGATGAAAGACCTATCTAGTTACTCCTTTACTAATCTTTAATTATGAAGTTCGGTTCTTGGAATATCAAAGGTCTAGGTAGTAGAAGAAAGCAAAGGTCACTAAGTAATAGAATGAAACAAGCATCTCCGGATGTGATTTTCATACAGGAGACCAAATGTTCCATTCAGAAGATAAGAGATATGCATAGTAAATGGCTCAATAAATTTGAGTTTCTGGAAGTCAAGGAAAAGAATACAACAGGAGGTATTCTCACTTTGTGGAATCCACAAAAGATGGACCTAATAGATGTAGAGGCATCGAGAGATTATTTATCTGCGGTTTTTCAACCAGTAAAAGTTAAGGAAACCTATCTGGTTACAAATGTCTATGGCCCACAGAGAATGGAGGTTAAACTAAGGCTGCTTAATTCTCTGGAAACTCTCAGAAACAGACATGCAGAAATACCCTGGATCTTAGGGGGTGACTTCAACATGATTAAGTCACTCACGGAAAAAAAAAGGGGGAACTAGAGTTCTAGGCAAGGACTCTTTGGCTTTTCAAACCTTTATTGATGAAATGAAGCTAGTGGACATTGAAATGCACAATGGCATCTTTACATGGAACAATAAAAGAGGACGAGAGTCTCAAGTAGCATCCAAATTAGACAGATTCATAATCTCAGAAGATCTTATGCTTAATGACAAGGAAATGGTGGCAGGAGTGCTACCCTTTGGGGGTTCGGATCACTGGACGATACAAATGGAGATGCAGGGTTTTGGTGAACCTGAGAACAGACCTTTTATATTTGAAAGTATCTGGCTTTCCCACCCTGATTTCATTAGCAATGTAACCAAATGGTGGGAAGAGGATTTAAATATTCAGGGTTCCAAAATTTTTATCCTTTAGAAAAGATTAAAGCATATCAAGCTACAACTAAAGAACTGGAACAAAACTGAATTTGATAATATCTTTGAAGAGAAAAAGATGATTGAAAGTAAACTGCAGGAACTTAACCAAGGCTTTATTAAAGAAGGCCACGACAAAGCTCGACAGGATCAAGCCACCAGATATCAACAGCAATGGGAGAATTTATGTAGTCAAGAGGAAATTTTTTGGAAACAAAAATCTAGAATCTAATGGCTAAAAGAAGGAGAACACAATACTAGATTTTTTCACAAATCCACCATGGCTAATCGAGCACATAATAGAATTGCTCTAATTAAGGATGACAGAGGAAACAATCTCAATTCTCATGAAGAAATAGAGGCAGTGTTTCTCCAGCACTTCAAAAACATAGCTCAGGAAACCTGTTATGCTAGAGAACACTCTATCCAGAAATTCACCAGGAACATTGCCAGGATAGTCTCTAGAGAGGACAATGTTAACCTTTGTAGGCCTGTGATGGAAGAGGAGGTTAGTGGGGTTCTCAAGGAAATGTAGAATCGTAAAGCGCCAGACCCAGATGGTTTCAATGTTGATTTCTTTAAAGCTTGCTGGAATATTGTCAAACAGGATATTCTGTAGGTAGTGGAAGACTCAAGGAAAGATGGAACCATTTTGAAAGCTCTGAATTCCTCCTTCATAGCCCTAATCCCTAAATAGGAGTAGTTTCAAACCCCAGATAGATTTAGGCCAACAAATTTATGCAATGTAGTTTACAAGATAATATCAAAGGTGGTAGCAAACAGGCTCAAACCCCTCCTACCTGCTTTAGTTTCAGGGGAGCAATCAATATATGTGGAAGGTAGCAAAATTTTGAATAATATCATCCAGGCACATGAAATGGTGCACTCACTGACTAGTAAGAAAAAAGCTGGTATGATCATGCAAATTGATATTGCCAAACCTTATGATAAATTGAATTGGAACTATATCAGAAAGGTTCTTATTGCTTTTGGGTTTCATCACAATTAGGTAAGATGGATCCTAGCTTTGATCACCTCTTCTAGTTTTCCAATTCTTGTCAATGGCTCTCCCTCGGAGAATTTCACCCCGTCCAGAGGCCTCAAGCAGGGTGATCCCCTTTCTCCCTTTCTCTTCATTGTAATGATGGACGGTCTAGACAGAGCCATAAAGGATGCAAATGATGCTGATAAGTTCAGGGGTATACAACTCTTTGACAATGGTCAAGCTTTAACCCACTAACAATTTGTCGATGATACCATGCTGCAAGGAATACCCACTATTAAATAAGCTCTCACCTACAAACAAATCCTTAATGACTTTGCCAAGGCCTCTGGCTTGGAATTTAATCTTTCCAAATCCATGATCTTTTTCTTTAATACTCATATTGCTATTCAGAGGAACATTTCCAGAATTCTGGGTTTCCAAAGAGACTCTTTCCCCTCGAAATATCTAGGGCTGCCTTTAACTGCTAAACCACTTCATAAAAGTATTTGGGAACCAATTATCAGCAAGCTACATGACAAAACCAATAAATGGACTACAAGATCTTTGTAAGGTTCTAGGGGCCAAACTTTGGTGGAGATGGGTAAAGGAACCAAAAGCATGATGGGCCATTACTCGGAAAGAAAAATATGCAAACACTTGGACTGTTAATGAACACATATGGATGGATGGGAATATAAGAGGATCTCATATTTGGAACAAAGCTTGGGATAATAGAAGATTGATTCAAGGCCATAGCTTCTATGAAATTAGAGAGGGAGACTTGGCCTTATTCTGGGAGGACAGATGGCAACAAGAACATATTCTCTTATAGGAGGACTTGAAGGACCTCAAAATAGAGACTGATGCTAAGGATATCACCCAAATCAAGGATTTTTGGGATCAAACCAACAGTGCAGGGAAGTGGAGAAATTGGCGAAATTTAAACCTCCGAGAGGATAGTCATCTTTCAACTAAAGCTGAAAGACTGATGAAAATGTTGGAGCAAAGGAAAATCCTGGTTTCTAGGGGGCATGACCAACTGAGATGGGGCAACAACAATGAAGGGAACTTCAATCTTAAAGGGGCTAAACTCATTCTCCTTGAGCTCGATCCCCATGCTCCTAATAGGCTCTGGCAAAACCTTTGGAAGCATTTGGGCTGGATGAAAATTAAACTCTTTTTATGGCTGGTTCTTCAAAGGAAAATCCTGACCTGGGATAATATCAAGAAAAGGGAATTCCTAGGGCCTTCTAGATGTCAACTCTATGAGGCCCAAGAGGAGGCCATCGAGCATCTTCTCAAAAATTGCTCTTTCACCTCCGATTTATGGGATTCTTTTGTAGCTATCTTCCAGCACTCTGATAGAGATATGGGAAGCATTTTCAACACCCTCACTAAATGGAGAAAGAACTTTTCAGATAATGAAGTTCTTGGGTATGCTTGGGCTCTTACTCCAGGTTTCATAACATGGAATGTTTGGAAAGAAAGGAACAATAGGATATTCTAGAATGTTAAGAACTCTTCCCAGAACATCTTTGATAGAATCCTAAAACAGATTAAGGAAATGGTTAGTATCAACATCAGAAATTTTCCCTCAAACCCACCCTCAGCCACAGACTGGAGGATTCTCTGTAAGCTAGATTTGCAAGGACTAGTTCCTCAAGGCTCTGTTAGGAATGGTTCAATGGGGGACCCAGAACTTGATTTCTGGCATCCTCCCCCTAAGGGCTTTCTCAAATTCAACATTGATGGGGCCTCCAAAGGTAATCCGGGTAAGGCAAGCCATGGAGGGGTGTTAAGAGACGAGAAGGGAGAAATTATTTTCATCTTTTAAGGAAACTTAGGAAAAACTACCAACAACATGGCAGAGTTAATGGCCGTGGAACAAAGTCTTGAGTTCTTGGTTCAGGAAAATCGGCAGAACACAATCATTGAAGTGGACTCCGAAATCGTCATCAACTCTGTCAAAATAATAAGCTGGGGAACAAGACCGGAAAATGCCTCTTCAAATTGGAGGCTTATTCAAGTACTCCAACGGATTCATATTCATCTACAGAGCCTAAGAACAGTTAGATTGTCACATGTGAGAAGAAAGGCCAACAAGCTAGCAGATTTGCTAGCTAACCAAGGAGCTGTCTGCACAGATAATAGGGCAGTGATGAATTGGTGTGATTTCCCTAACAACAGGCTTGAAACAGACTGTCAAAACCAAGCTACTGAAGAGAATACAATGTTCCTTAAGAAAGCAATGGAGATGAGTATGGTCAACCAGCAGAGGTCGGCTCAAAGGCATGCTCACAATGAGGTTTTTTGGTTCTAGTTCGGATTAGATAACTAGGGTTTCCTGGAGATTTATAGTTGTTTTGACAAGGATAAATGTGCTTCAAGGGAAGTTGACTGATAGGAGTTGTATGCTTAGCGCTTTCGATCCTGAAGGGTATTCGTTGTATAGGACGGGGAGCAGAGGACTGCTATTAACAATGAAACCATTGTTTCCTTTTCTTGGTCTTTCTTTCTGCAACTTGCATGGTTTTCTGTTGATCGCGGCTCACTCAAGTGGTAAGTGGTTTCTGCTTTTTGGGAGTGACACCACTCATGTGATGCCACGTGGCAATGGGGTCGGGAGGATTACCACCATGATCACACACTAACTTCCACGTAAGTTGGTAGGTGCGATATCCTACTCCACCGTCAGATCTCTTTAAAGTGTTTCAACGGTGCGGATTGATCGGTTGTTGGTGGGCTATTTTCTCCTGTGGATTGGGTCTATTACCGTCTGATGGTTTGGTTATATCGAACGGTTGAGCTTTTTAAAGGTCGTGCCTGTCTTTCAGTGACAATGTTCTTCAGGGGATCCGAGGTTCTCCTCTTAGGCTTCAGAACCCATTTCTTTGCTTTCGGGCAGGTTTTTGGTCATTTCTGATGCTTTTTTAGAGACTATTCTCGGTCTTTCCCCTTTTTCTTCCTTCTTTCTTTGGAGGTTCATTTTTTGTTTAAACAGGGACAATGTAAAGCTATTTTACAGTTTTCCTTTTTTCTCAGAGTTTGAGAATGTTGTACTACTCACTGTACTTTATTTGTAATTAATGAATAGAAGGTCCAACTCTTGCATTAGCAAAAGATAATTACATATATTTTAAATTTTCCAGCTTTAAGGCTCGATGGAGCTTTAGGGCTCGATCGAGCCATAAAGCCTAATCGAGATCCTAACCTAGGGTTACACATGAGCTCGATCAAGAGTTAGTGATTGAGCCATAAAACTTCATCAATCCTGAAATCCCAATCAAACTACTAACATGGGGTTACACAGGAGTTTGATCGAGTGTTAGTTTTAATGCTCAATCGATCTATTTTTTTACTACTCGATTGAGCACTTAAAAAAGGCTGTATCAAGAACTTAAATGGCTCAATTGACCCATCATTTTTCTACCCAAACGTAACCTCTCTCACCAAAAACTGTAACCCAACTCCATGCTTTGATCCTATCTAGAACTAGGTTACTTCAAGTCATTTGTTTATGTTCAATGCATTCAATCCACTGTCTATATTCCATGCATGCTTTACAATATTACTTTAAAACATGGCCATTCAAAACCTCAATTTTTAAATTAATATAGGTCCCATCACCTTATTTAATGTCCCTAAATTATTTACTAAAAGTAGATTTGAACCGGTAGTACAAATTCCATCCCATCACCTTACTTCATATACCTAACTCTTTAGTTAATGTAGAGTCTATCTCCATAGAAATTCCCCCTCATGAAATGAGCATCACTTAACATAAAAGCACCTAATCCACTTTAGAAACAAAAAGGCTAAAAACATGTTAAATTCAACAAGAAAATTGATTCTTCATTCTATAAGTAGTCCATTCTATCTATTTACGATGCTACACATTTCCTTTCATCCCCCACTAAATGTAAAAGCACCTAATGCATTTAAAAAACACAAAGGCTAAACACATGTCAAACTCAACAACAAAACTAATCTTTCATATTATAAATAATCCCTTATATCTACTTACAATGCTACAGACTTCCTTTCACTATTACCAACAAATATTTACATGGCCAGAACATAATAGATCTCTGGTTTTATCTACTATATATTCTAGTTTATGCCTACATGCATGGCCTTTTGAAAACATTATTTACTGTAAAAATTAAAGATACCGACAATATCAAATTATTTACATTTTCAAAGTTAAAATCCGTCAAGCACACCATGGTTCTCTTTAGACAAGCTACATATATTCTTCTTTTACCCCACATTAATGGTGTAGATATCTACCATAGAGAGGTCCCAAGTTCTCCTTGGGAAGATTAATAGACATTAAAAAGTTATAGAGGCCTAAAGTATCGCTTAGTAAATAGTTGATCGTCTTTATGAGCATAGATGAGCAGTAAGCATAAATGGATAACACAAGCCCAACATTGAACATATCTATCTTGAAGGTGTGTGTGTGTGTGTGTATATATATCTATATCTATATATATAAATAATATATAATATAATATTACATATATAATATATATATAATATATATAGAGATATATATATATTATGACGTATATGAAAATGCATTGAATACGAACAAATGAGAGGTTTGTAATTTAAGAAAATAGAGTGTTTTACTAGCTAGATTTATTAGTTGTCACAACTCAGTTTTAGTTTATTGTTGTTGAAACTATGTTGTGGAAATTCCCTTGTTCTAGTGGTAGAAACTCCATATTATAGTGGTGGAAACTCCTTAAAGTATGTAAATGTGAAAATTGAGCTGAATTTTTCCCATTTTTGAACTGATTCGTGAAAACTTGGTTCAATTTGTCTTTTAGGTTGGATAGTTTATGAAAAGTGGACCCTTGATTATTTCTTCCACTTGAACATTGAACATGTACACTACACTTCTAAATGAAACAAAAATAATAGATATGGTCTTGTTTGATGTTGGCATGGTGAACAAATTTAGGTTGAAGAGTGCAAAGACGAATTTATGTCGATACAAATTTCCCTTATTTGTGCCCAAACCCAAGGAAAAGTGTAGACATCTTGTTTTTATCTCCACTGATATGACAATAGTGGTTATCGTTTTGCAAAAATGAGAAAATTATCTACTATGAAACCATCTCACAAAAAGATAGAAAAGATAGATCAACACCCTATAAATAAGCCTCTTCAAGGGGGAAACCTCCTTTACATTACAGAAATGAACAATTCTTGCATGATACAAATGAAAAGACCTCCTTTATATATAGGAGTCTAAGGGGTCATATTGTAATCAGAGCCAACATAACAATAATAATGTAAGGGCACAAAAATAACAATAGTGGGCTTCTATGGGGAACAATAATAACAATATGGGGACTACATGGGCACAACAATATCATAAGGGGGTTGCATTAATAACAATAAGGGGTTACATTAGTAGTATAGGGACCTAACATGCCCCTCTCCTTCAAAAAGTGTTGTCCTCGACGCTTGAGTAGTTTTGGATGCTTCTCTATAAAATTCTCATCCTCCCATGTGGAGTCTTTCAATGGAAATAATACTGAGAGGGGGGGGTGAATCAGTATTATCACATTAATAAAACTTTTTCATTTCCATAACCAAATTCATATATGCTACTTCCACAACTTCTTATGATTAAGTTAATTGATCTTCAATGAGTGCATTAGAACATTATCAACCATAATATCAGTTAACAGATGCAGTAACATAGAATAGATCATCACACATAAGGCACACACATGAACACCATGATATAATGTGGAAA
>APFE031457058.1:13868-24241 GCA_000404065.3 Pinus taeda
TCTATGAGGTCTTGATAAAGTACTCTTAAGTGTTAAGTTTTTGGTTCAATTTTCTTTAAGAAATATATGTATATGGTACTGATTTCTAAACTTTGTGGAATGCAGATATAGCACCGGTGAGGCCGGTAGGATATGCATGATGAGCTGCAACACCTGGGGCTGCAGATCGGGGTGGAACTTCATCATGACAGTGGTTGGATGACAGGGCTATGCTGGAGGACCTCCGACACATATACGACATACTACTGACTGGGTTGACAGAGCACGAATGGCATGATCTAGAGGATCGATACACAGATGAGTGCACAAGTATTCCCCAAGAGTGGCAGGGAATCACACGACGCCTTACAATGGTCGGGCTGGTCGGGTGGACATTTAAGTGTTATTTTTGGACATGACCACGATGTAAGCTCACTAGTACCAAGCTTAAAAAAATAATTAATTATAATTACTTGACAATTAAATTTATAAAATTGATTTAATTTAATATAATGTATATTTCTATTATCACCAGCTAGTGAAATTTTAAAAAACAATGATAGTTACTTGACAAATATATATTTATATAAAAGTGGTGAGGTTAACATCATAGTTATATAATCCATGATTGTAACCTTCACCACTTATATATATATTACCGCTAAAAAAATAAATAATTATAATATTTCCATTATATAATATATATATATATTATATATACTATATATTTTATATATATAAAATTATATTTTAAATTATTTAATTATAACATTAATTTAAAATTAGTAATAATATTGAACATTCAATTTAGTTAATATTTTTATAAATTTTATGGAATGGTATAAATAAATATATTTTACTTTTAATATGCAGGAATTTTTTGGGCAATTTTTTTCTATTTTATTTAAAAAATAGTTAGGTTCAAATATGATCTAAATGCCTCAACCTGCCCATTAGGAAATCAAGTATGTTGGCTATCTAACCGTATTATATGTTATCCAAAATATGAAGAGTTTAAGAATGTCTATCAACGCTATATAGGTCTGATTGTTATTAAATATCCTATCAACTAAATATCTATAGAAAACGATGGAGCCTACAAACCAGTCATTTATACATATCAAAATAGGAAAAATAAACTGTACCAATCAAACAGTTACTCATTAGACGAGTTTATGGGCGTTAGGTATTTTGCATTGGACCTCGAAAGTTCAGTCTAAGGATGACAAGGATATTCTTCTCTATACGACAAAGGCAGGCATTTTTTTGTTGAATTTGCCACTAGATAAGTTGAAATTCCCTATGAATTTCCTAAAGTTTAATTTCTGGCTTAGGTGATCCTACAAGAGAGGCCATCAATGCTTTTGCCACAATGTTTTTCATCATTCATTTTAAGTACACAATCTACTAAAACTAGCTATACCAACCTCTGGAGTGGCCTGGATTCGAGATAAGGCTCTACCATTCCTCCATATCCAACTTTGTAGTTTCAAGCTGCTGATTTAATTCAGACTCCCACCCTGAAATTAACTAGCGAATTTGAGGAGGCCCATTGGCCTGAAAGGCTTGGGTTGCCTCTTGAATTAATCATGTGGTGTTTCGATGACCTTGACCCCTGGTTGCTCGTGGTTGGGACGAGCGGCCCCCACGCCCTTAACCACTACCCTGACTTCGACGACGACCTCCTCTTGTTGTGTTCCCTTTGATCGAGGAAGGCCACACCATAAGGTTATGCTACAAACCACAATGGTGAAAGAGAAACCAATGCTCAGATGCTTGGACCATTGCCGCCGAGGACCTTGTCCAAAATGGAGACAAGCTCATAGGGGGACGACCTAGCGAAGGGTCCTGACGATTTCGAGAGAGATTCAGACATGTAAAAGTGAAACAACATAATACAGTATGGTAATAAGCATTAGACCGAGAGTGAAAATAATTCCTCACTGCAGTGATTAGGATTTGATGAAGCAAGCCCTCAACATCCTCTGACATGTCACATAACCTCCTTGAAACTGGGGTCGTAACCAATTCAGGGTTTTTCTTTCCTGAGTCATCCCATATCACACTATGCAAAAGATTAATCACAGAGACCAAATATTGAGACAAAGCCCCCATTGTAAGAGTAGCGTATTGAAATCTAATGCCCATTCCAAGAATGCATGCACATTAAGGAAAGAAAAATTCCATAATAGACATAGAGAATTCGAAAATATTCGTGCAGACCAATAATATAAAAGTTTCTTTCTGCCCATACATCCTAAGATGTATCATTACTATCCCATGATGCCATCTTAGAAACATCCATCCACAGATTTAGGAAATAACATATGAACATAGTGATAAGGGTGTGTACAAAGCAAAAAAATGTAACATACCCACGACAGTTGCTTACACATTGAGCGATAATGTCATCCGCACCTGGGATTTTGGCTTGGTGAATCCCCTTATCTGTCACCCTAGAGGATTCCACAAGACTAGTTTCAATACTTGTTATTCGAACTAAAGTCTTTATATGAAACCCCGAGTGCATTCTTTCTAATCAAAACCAACATGATGCTTTAAATTCTTTAACTTGTTTTTCCACCTTATGCATGGGAGAATGTGTGGGAGGGTCGCCATCTGTCCACCCACCGTCCCTTCTCATCATTCCTCTGACCATGCCACAGATCCCACCGGTGTCCTTTCATCAGCTCTCACCTTGATCGGGGGAATATGAAGGAAATTTTGGTTATTTTTCTTAATAACTTTTTTCTTGGCTGGGTGAGGCTGCTCGAGGTGTAAGAACATTGTTGGTCAAAGCTAATATATTATTGTATGCTTGTGACTAGGTGTTCATATTTGTTGTGATTAGGTGTTGATAATTATGCCCTATTTCCCTCATTTCCTTTGTTGGATATTGTTGTCTTCTCGTTCTCTTTTTAGTTTAGGCCTTATGGCCTTTTTGTTTTTGTCTACTTTGTAAAGCTTGGCATATTGTTCTTAGCTTTTGTTTTTCTCTCTTGGCCAACAAATCTGTTCGAAGTGAGGCTGGGAGAGCGAAGACTATCATGTCTATCCATTGTAAAATTTTGATGAATTAATATAAATTTTTCATCGACAAAAAAAAAAACCTGATATAAAACCAAAGTTTTTATACAACTAACTTATTTTAAAATAAAAGTACAAAAACCTATTTATTTTAATATTGTTATAAACCTACCACATTAATGAAACCTAAAATTAATAATTCAAAATAATAAAAGCTACTAGCACGACCACATTACAAAATATGGTTGATATACCATGAAGACATCATTTTCCATCATTTATATGCCAATCAACTTTATAAATAAAGCCAATCAACATATTTTAATATATTATTAATACTAATATTAATATTAGTATTAATATTATTTATATTAAAAACACTAATTTCATTAATAATATTAACATTAATTTTCATACTGATATTAAAATCAATGTTTAATAATTAAATTTAATGTTTATTATCAACTACTGCTAATAATAATATTGTTATAAACCTAAAATAATATAAAACTAATACTATTAAAAGTAGTGATCCAACCCAAGTTTCAATAACCACACTAAATGATCATGACCTACACCAATTTGTCAATGCCAATGCCAATGCCACCTCTCATAATTTATTTTTACTAAATTATAAAGACAACCACTTTTCACAAATTATATTTTTTTATAAATTAAAGGGAGAAGCAAAATTTAAGAGACTGTAAAACAATTGGCAATTTTTTCATATTGTTCATATTAGATGAAGAATATTAGTTTGACTGGCAATCTCAACCATTCACTTTATTGAAAATGATGATGATGATGATAGTGGTTACCGTCCACTAAGATAAAATTGGTCTATCGGACCTATAAATTTCTTAGTTTTTAATTGTTTGCCTTCTCGTCTTTCTTGGCGAGATTGATGCTGTAGCTTTCTTTTTTTTCTCTACGGTCTGCCAACGTCCTTTATCTTGCATCTCTTTCATCTCTTCTAGTTTTGGGGACATTGGTGTCTTAGCTTCGCGATCTATTGTGTTCGTCCTTTTGAAGATAGTTGGAGAAGAAGTTTGGTCTAGGAGATCTGTTTTTCTCTTAAATGAAGATTTATTTTGTGCAGTATTCGAATCCTTATAATTGTTAATGCTTGAGGGGTTGTCGAGTTCACTTTTTTGTTGTTGGGCGAGGCTTTCTCCCTGCTTGTCTTGAGAGTTGTTTCTTTCTTGCCCGCTTTCTTGTGATTCAGAGTTTTCTCTTGAGTATTCTTCTTTGATGACAATGTAGTGTTCTTTTTGTGCTCCTTCCCACCATGTAGATCTGTGGTGGTTTCTTCTAACAGAATTTTTCTGGGAGTCTTTTGGGCAATTTTTGGCAAGATGGCCTGTCTCAAAGCAGGATCGACATCGGAAGAGGACACTTTCATAATCGAGCCTCTGATTCCACACATAGTCTTTACTTGTTAGGTTTATTTCCGCTGGGAATCCGGCGCTGAAGTCCATTTCCACACAAATGCGTGCATAGGTGGTTCTGGCATATTCCTCTGCTAAAACAACAAAACCTAAACCTAAAATATAAAGCAACAAAACCTAATATTAATACATGATATTGAATATTTGCTCACTTGCCCACTTTTCACAATGTTTTTTTAATAAATTAAAGAAATGAAGAAATTTAAAACACTATAAAACACTTGGAAAATTTTTCATATGATCCATTAGATCATGTATTAGATGAAAAATATTCTCCTAACTTGCAATCCCAACCATTCATTTTATTGAAAATATAAATTCCCCAAACCCAATTCTAATATAAACCACACCTTTATTATAAAAAAAAAAAAAAAAACCTAAAACCTAAAAATAATAAAACCTAATATTATTATAAACCTAAAAAATAAAACAACAAAGCTTAAACCTAAAAGCAAAAACAACAAAAACCTAAACCTAAAAACTAAAGCAACCAAACCGAATATTAATGCATGATAGTTGAAATTTGCTCACTTGCGTACTCTAAATTTTGATGAATATGACATCTAATCACGTGAAGCTGTCGTAACATTTACGTCCAAAAATGCCGATTGTTCCCCATGAAGAGAGTGGGACAAAAGATCCCGTCACAGTAAAAAAGGAATGAATGTTCCATACGATGTATTTGGTTGCCAATTAGAAGCTTAAATTGCCACGCATGGAACTCCATGCCTCATTAAATTTCCATGCATGGATATCTGCAAAATATATATGATCTTGCCTCAAGAATAATTCTCCTTATTACATTCTCTAGGAATTCACTAGTTTTATAGGGCCTCCTTCGTTACATAATTGTTGTTCAGTAAACTAACTGACAATAACTAATAAGTTTTTTACTCATAATTACATAAATCATTGTCACATTTCAACAAACTCCACCTTGACAAAAAATTTCCTAATCCCTTTACCATGCCCATTCATCATCTCTTCTGGAAGCCAAGAGAAGCCAAACACCATCCCATCTTCTCTACTACATCTGGCTTCGTGAATATGTCTGTGTATGGACCTTCTTGAGAGCTACTTTTCTACCATCGATCACATGTATTAGAAAATGATACCTTACATCAATGTGCTTGTTATTGCTGTGATAAGCTGGATTTGTAGCCAAGTGAATAGCACTCTGAATGTCACATAATACATTCACTCTCTCCCGTGTCCTTCTAATCTCATCAAGTAGACGCTTTAACCATATTGCTTCTTTACTGGCATCTGAAGCAGCTATATACTCTGCTTCGATAGTGGACAATGCAACTGTTTCTTGAAGCTTTGAAATCCAGCTAATTGTTGCACCTGCAAGAGTAAAGACATAACATGTAGTAGATCTCCTTTTGTCCAAATCACCTGCATAATCAACATCCACATATCCGAAGACTGATCCTTCACTACCATTAAAGATGATGCAATGATCACTTGTGCCTCTTAAATATCGAAGCACCCATTTCACTGCTCGCCAATGTTCTTCACCTGGATTTTCCATGAACCTACTGACAACTCCAACTACATGTGAAATGTTAGGTCTTGTAGATACCATCACATACATTAAATTTCCTACAACATTAGCATATGGTACACGAGACATATATTGCTTTTATTCATCTGTTCTAGGACAAAGCCGAAGAAAGATTAAATTGGGAAGCCAATGGAACATTAACGGGTTTCATACTGTTCATACCGAACTTTTCAAGTACTCTTTCCACATACTTTTGCTGTGATAACCAAAGCTTAACATTTTTCCTATTTCTGTGTATCTCCAAGCCCAAAATATGTTTTGCTCCTCCAAGATCCTTCATATCAAACGTCCTAGAGAACTGAGCCTTTAACCTGTTGATCTCTTCCATGCTTTTTCTTGCAATAAGCATATCGTCAACATACAAAACTAAGATAATGAATATGCCACTGAAACTCTTGAAGTATACACAATGATCATAATCACTTCTAATAAAGTTATGACTCACCATGAAGGAGTAAAATTTCTTGTACCATTGCTTGGGAGATTGCCTCAGGCCATACAATGATTTCATGAGCTTGCAAACAATCTTTTGCTGCGATTTTGTACAAAACTTTTTGGTTGTTCCATATATATTTCTTCATCCAAATCGCCATGTAGAAAGGTTTTAACATCTAACTGTTCTAACTAAAGGTTAAGTAATGCAGTTAGTGCCAACATAGTACGAATAGAAACAAGTTTTACAACTGGTGAAAAAATCTCATGAAAGTTAATACCTTCAACCTGAGAATATCCTTTTTCTACCAGTTTTGCCTTATACCTTTCGTTACTTCCATCAACTTTCCGTTTCAATTTGAATACCCATTTGCAACCAACAACACTTCTCCCTTCAGGAAGTTCTACAAGTTCCTGGGTATTGTTCCTGGGTAAGGAATCCATTTCTTCTTCCATAGCCGTTTTCCATTTTTCACTATTCGTATTATCCACTGCTTCCTGATAACAAGAAGGTTCTCCATCTTCACTAATCAAAGCAAAAGAAGAAGCAAAATCTTCATACCTTTTTGGGTTTTTCTTTCCCTTGTAGACCTTCTTAAAGTCACTGGTTTCTGAACTAGTTTAGAAAATTCAACAATTTCCTTTGTATCTTCATCACCTTTTCCTTTAGAAGTCTCTCCTTCCTTTCGACTTTCAAAAAAAGGTCTAGCCTCCAACTGAATTTGTTAATTTGGCGATATCTGTTCCTGTTCAATTCTTTCAACATTTGTTTTTAAAAGAGAAGATTCATCAAATGTTACATCTCTACTAATGACTATGTTCCGCGACGTAGGATCCCACAACCTGTACCCTTTCACCACATAGTCATACCCAACAAAGACATAAAATTTCAATTTTGGATCTAATTTTGAACACTAATTTTTAGGAATAAGAGCATAGGCATCACAACCAAATATCCTTAAATGTGAATAATCACAAGACTAACTTGACCAAACCTCTTCAAGAATTTCACAATTAATTGCTACCGAAGTTGATCTGTTAACTAAATAACAAGCAGTGGATACTGCATTTGCCTAGAAATCCTTTTGTAGGTTAGAATTGATGATCATGCTTTCGGCCATGAGAAACCGACGAATCGTTGTGCATAATTAATCGAACACAAAAGATCTTGTCACAATCTAAAAAAATGAATGGTCTATTCAAAACATTTGTTCAATGGGAAGGCACGTAAAATGTAGAATGGCTACACCACAAATTGCCTTGCGTGGACGTCCACTCCCACTTGATTTTCATGTTGGTGGATGGTTGGAGACTTAACGCATCATCACAAATATGGTGATATATGCATGCTTATTTTCATAAAGGATTGGGTCTCAAGGCTCCCAACCGAGGTTGGAATTTGGATTTCTCTTTCAACCTGTCATACACGTTTTTTGTGCGTTTTGGGTCCTTATGCCTCCCATCAGGAAATGTTATGTTTAATTTTTTTTCCTTCAAGAGTTATGTTCTCATAATAAATTAACCCTTCATTAATAAAGACTTGAATAAAAAATACCCATCAATAGCTTAATTAAGTTAAAAATTTTCACATATTTATCATAAAGAAAAAACAAAATGACCATAACACACAAATGACTTATTAATTCTTGAATTTTGGTATGAAATTATGTGGAACACTCATAATAAAATCTTTGGAACCTAAAACCAAATGTCATGGACCCAAACATGCCATAGAATTTGTATATATGAGATATGCTTAAGGAGATCTTATGGGACATATAAGATGACCAAAGAAGTAAAATTACTGAATTTTTTCAATAAAAACTCAAAATTAGATTATTTAATATGGTTTATGTTATGATTTACATAATCTTATATTACTAGATCTAAAGATAAATTAGACATTTTACCATATTTATTTTAGCATTCTTTTGGATCATGGGATATACATTTCTATTAACAAGATTAAATGCATAGTATCTATCAAACTATTTAAAAATTAAAAGACTAATTTATAATAAATGGACATTGTGGATCTCTTAACATCATGTTATAGGATTATGTTATAATTTCTTCCATTATTACATTCTTAGAGAGAAAACTCTTATAAGTATTAAATGTGGTATGTTCATATTTTAACCAAAAAGGCGTAGTTTGGTTGTAGTAAGTGAAGGTTGTTCAAGCCACTATGACCAAGGTGGGGAAGTGCCACATGATGAAGCATGACAAAAAGAAAAATTTCAAGCAAGACTCTTAGTTTTGTGACATAAGAGCTCACCTTAAGAACATTTCTAAAATGTACAATCCACTAATATATATTCAATCCTTTATTACGATAACATTCCTTAAGAAACATATACATATTATGCTTTCAAGCTAACATAAAAAACATCTACAAGCGATAGGGCGAAGAGCAAAACAACCAACAAATACATTATCTCTCTTACAATCGTACCAATGGGTTTCCCATACAAGAATAAATCTACAACAACTCAAGGCAATCTAGAACTATGAGCTAATACTTGATTAATCAACCATTTTTTCCCAACATTTGAAGGCTTTGTATACATTTTTTACTCATCTGCATCTTTAACCATATCAAAACCCTAACTTGAATAACATATATGGGTACATAATTACAATAGATAATACATAAAATAAAATAAAATAAAAGAGCCATGTATTAGAGATAAAAACATGGAGTTCATTCACATTTCTTTAGTGTGTAATTGAACTGATTAATGTTCCTTTTCTCTATGTTCCATCATTACAATTAATTAATATTGGTCAACCATATTTTTTTTCAACTACAACAAGGATACAATCTTGTAAAATTACAACGATAATTCAAAGAATAAATTTAAATATGTCATAATAAATGTTATATGTTATGAATTTTTTCTAAGTATATTTTCTAATTCATTTTTTCCAAAATATAGTTAAAATTTACTACAATTACAAAAATAATTGATAAATATTTAAAATTCAAATACTCCAAAAATTTTCAAAACATTAAATTAGTTTCATATTAAAAAATACAATTTTAATAATAAGAACTTAAAAATCTTAATAGAAAATTATATTATTAAATTTCAAGTGGAATTTGTAAACGATAAAATTACAACAAATTCCAAATTAAATCAAATTATTAAATTATATAATTAAATTATTTAAATATATAATTATATTATTAAATTCCAAATAGAAGTTGTAAACATCAAATTAAAATAAAATGGCCTCGCAATAAAAGGGAACCCTACTCCACCAAACCTCAACATAATACAATAAGATTTGCTACTACAAAACCAACTTCATAACCATTAAAAGGGCTAGACAGAAATGATTTTAATCAATAACCTCTCCCCATGTGCAACCATTGAGAAAAAACAAAAGTTCATGAATGCAGCGATTGAATATTGTGGCTCTCTTAAAAGGGTTAATAGGCAAGTAACGACAAAAACCCTTTAAATCACACCACTTACAACTGTTGTTCACGAAGAGGTAAAGAATGAAACCCAGACTCTCATAGGACAAATCCAAGACTCTTAAGCTATTCTCAGAAACCAACAAAAATAACAATATGAAGGCATATGAGCTTCTCTTTGACTTTGGATTCTCCATTTTATGACTTATGTATGGACAATCAACATATTTGGCACCGTAGAAATGGAACTTCCAAGTCACAAGAGACATCTCCATATTTCATGGTTTATAATTTAAAAAGCACTTAAATTGAGTCAAAAGAATGAGACTCTTTTCTTGGTTTTATTTATGTTAAAATTTTTGACAAAGTAAGAAGTTTATGAAAATTTAAATTTTATTAAAAAAAACAAAAAATTACAATTGATACTGGAGAAATGGAACTTGTGAGTTACCACATTTCTATTTATAATCTATAAGACATTTAAATTGATATTCAA
>APFE031457068.1:0-34802 GCA_000404065.3 Pinus taeda
TCATAATAGTGAGGTAGAGAGTCAATCAATCACTCATGAGTTAGAGAGTGAGTCATTTAGGCCTACGGGCAGGAATGGAAAGGCCACTAATATTGAAAATCAGGTCGAGGAAGAAATTATTGTGTAAATGGTTGTTTATTAATATAGATAACTCGACTCTGAGTTTGTGTGATGTGTATTTGAATTGTAAGTTGTTTGTGAACTTGAGTAATTCTGTGTAACCTAGGTTGCAGGTGTGTACGATTAAAGAAGTGCAGAGAGGAGTGCTATGGTTTTACACATAGAAAATCTGGAGAAAGCCTTTAATGTTACAAAAAAGGTGAAAGAAGCATAAAGGCGTGAGCAGAGATCGAGATCAGAGTAGGAGAAAATCGTAAGGCGACAGCAAATACATGGGCAGAAAGTCAAATGGGCTATTACATAGTAAGAACCAAATGAATGTAACTGTGCACATGAACCATTGGATTAGCTAGACAAAAGGACAAGGTCTTGTGCGATAGAAGGCTAATATTAAGGCACGCAAAATGAAGTCAAGAAGATGAATGGCGGAGATTAAGCGATAACCCTTTATTAAGGCGAGTTCTTTAAAGTTTTGTATTGAGCACGTGGGTGGTATTCGCAAGCGGTACGTAGTTCCTCATGCACCCTAAAGGTGTTAAGCGGTCTTCCAAAATTTCACGTGATTACCTTTATCAGTTGACACGTAGCATACGATGGATAGAGAAAACCACTTTTCTCGCGTGCTTTCAATTTGATATTGGTCGAGCTTCATTTCACGGGAGATTGCACGATAGCTATTCGATTGAACGAGTCATATCAACAGTAGAGACTGTTTATGTTAGTTAGCGAGTGGAAGACATGATAGTCGTTAGATCGGATGAGGCAAATCAATGATCGAGATTATCTAAGTTTTTTAGCGATCGGATGACGTGATAATCATGAGTTCAAGGAAGGACATCGATGACAGAGAGTTAACGCGCTAGGGAGAGCATCGATGTATGTGCAAATGTTTTTGAAATGGTGGAGAGGTAAGGTTTATGTGTGGTTTATGAGATATTTATATTATACGGGAATGATAATAGGAATAAGCGAGATTAATGTACTTCAGGTTAAATTAAGAACTAACCAAAGGTTAAGAAGGGTTGTAAGGTTCCACTTAAATGTTTATCAAAGGTTTAGACTTTGGATAGCTAAGTCAAATGTTTCTGCATAGTGTTTATTTAAATAGCCTTAAACTTTGACTAAGTGAAAGTTTTACTAAGTATGGAATTTTTGGAATTCCTGGGACACGCATAGTGTGACATCAAATTATATTTACATACTGTAGGTATATGTGGCTTAGGTTGAAACATTTGGGTATATGTATCTTAGGTTGGCATCATTTGGTGTCAGAGAAGAACAAGGAAATTCTGCATGTAAGAATTCTTTGAGAAAACATAGAACAAAGTTATTCTTTGAAGATGTGTATGGATGCAAGAGGAGATAAGATTTTAAATCTAAGAAACAATAGGCACACAAAGATAAATTGTAGCATAATTTGCAGATGTAAAGGAGATAAAGAGCAATCAATTCAAAGTGTAGGTGAGTGCTAGAACCAGATCATGCAGAGGTCTTGAAGGTGAGGAGATTGTAGCAACCTAGAGCAAGGAGTTCTCAATTGGTTACAAAGGACAGAACCAGGGAGATGCCAAAAGACTGCGCTCAAAGGAGAGAAGCATAGCGAGGCATGTGTAGCAAGAAGGAGACTTGTTAATGAAGAGGTTTTGTTGCATCTCATAGAAAGATCATAAAGGCAATACCATAGAAGATGTGGGTAGAATTGCTAAGGAATGAATAAAGCTAGTAAGTATTTTTGATTGATAGAATAGGTGGTGAGAACCTAGTATATCATTTGTGATTGAAATACAAGAGGATAGTTGTGTTCTTAAAAGCTGAATATGAGTTGAAGCCTAGAATGAGCATAGAGAATGCTCAAAGAGGTTCCATAGAATAGAGAACCAAGTTCTTTCTAAAAGACAAAGTATAGAGGAGAGCCTGCTGAGGTGAGTGAGTGAGGAACTCATGAAGATAGAGAAGAGGATGACTATTGATAGTCATAAAAGAGATAACGAAGGTTCTGAGGAAGACCACAATAGAAGAAAAGTGAAGAAGGAGGATGCCAAGGCAAAGGGAGAGAGAATGAGTCAAGAGGGGCATGACAAGGAAATCGTCGAGTTAAAAGAACAACTTAATGTATTAAGGATGATACTAGAGGAAAACCAAAGATAAGGTTAGGTTTTGAGGAAAAAGGAAGTCTAGTGGTCTAAGTTATAGAGAAGGCTACAACAGAAGAAAGTGAAGTGGCTAATAGAGAAACTCAAAGAAGTTGAGTTGGAAATGGAAGTTTCCATTTGTGAAGCAGAACAAGGTGAAGTTCAGGGTAAAGATGAAGACTAGAAATCTGGGGAAGATCTTATGAATTACTGTGAGAATTCAAGACAACAAGGAGATATGATGTCTGGAGAATCAAGTGACACCATAAGGTCTCATGTTCTTAAAATTGATAGTTTGTGTATAATTCCAGGTATTGTAGGAGAAAAGAAACTTTGTAAAGATGTCTTCAGGATGGATGAAGATTTTGAAGTGAAACTTGACAAAGGAAATTTCTCAGAGGAGGAAGAATTTGATTGGTTACATGCAAAAGAGTCTGTGGATAAGTTACTTAATGAGTGAAGACAGTCATTTGAAGCTATCATATAGATGGAAGATCGGGATCTTATTATGATGAAGAATGAAGGAATATTGTCTCAGACAGGTAATCTAATGAATTCTAGTGAAGGACAAATGCATGAGAATATTAATGCAGATGATGGGACAAGGATAGCCATTGAAGAAGGGTTAGAGAGAGACATCAAGAAAAAGTGTATTGAAGAAGAAGGATATCTACTGAAATATGTTAATAAAAAAGAAGTCCATGTAAAAGATTTAACAAAGGGAGAAATGACATATGATGATTGGTCACTAACAATGGAAAGTCTTGTAGAGAATGATCAATCTTTTGAAGCTGTCAAAAGTATGGAAGAGTATCTTTCAGAAGATGAATAATCTGAAGTAAATAATGATGGAGAATGTCTCTTAAATGAGAAAAGTAGTGAATTATTGTAGTAGAAAGAATTTAGTAATACATTGATGTTTGAAGTTGTTACAACATAGAAACAATTTCTTGTGAGAAGAGGAGATGAGAATCAGTCTGAAGAGCTGAGATGTGAAGCAACAGTTGAGATTGTTGAACCTTGTAATTTTCAAATTAACAATTTGTGTACAAATGCAAGAATTATAAGTGATGATGAAACACTTATGAAGCGTCAAAGAGAAGTTAAATTATTGGAATATTTGCTAGAAAAATCAGATTATGATAGTGTGATTGCAGACGAAGGAATTGACTACAGTGGACAAAAGTAGAAATACATCATTGAAACAAATCTTGTGGAAGACAGACTTACTGACCGTTTCGAGAGTCCATTAGAAAATTCTTTAAAGAGGTTGAATCACCATACTGATGTGCTGATAGAGGAGTAAAAATCAAAGTAGCATACTAAAATTTTTCCAAAGGAAGAAGAGGCACTGAGGCCTTATGTGTTTTATTTTAATAATAGTTTTGTGGGTGCCGGTTTTGTTGCAGATGCTGGAGAAAATATGGCACATACGAGAAACCAAGTAAATATGGAAGAGGAGGAAAATTATATTGGAATCAATGAACAACATATTGATGTATTTAAGAGGAATCAAGTACAAAGGAAATTGGAGGACAATTTACTTTCTGAAAGTAAATTTCTAGATATTGAAGAGAGGTTGTTTGGAAAGCAACAAGAGGGTAAGGATGAAAGGGCACTAGTAAGAAACCAACAACTTCGAAGAGAAGACAACAAATAATAGTTTGAAGATGAGTGGATAGAGTACAAAAACAAATGGTAGAGTAGTTATCAGTCAAAAGATAAATTGGAAATAGAGATTGAAAGAATAATAAGATTGATCATAAAGGTGCCTCAGAAGAAAGCAACAGTAAGAAGACCGAGAAACGGAAAAAGAAAGACAACAATAGATTGTGAAAGCATAGCTAGTGGGGCAAAGCAACATAAAGAGTGGAAAACTAGAGAACAACAACAAATAATAGTAGCAACCAAAGGCAAATCATAGAACAAATTATGGGATGCAGGAAGACAAAGGTCGGAAGCACATGATTAGGAGATCATGATTATTTTAACCTTGAAAGTGTGATGCAGGAGCATATAGCTCAATAATCTTGTTTTAATTTAGGTTAACTTAGGGGGTCTTGTGTTTTCAAGGAAGCTGGATTCCTATGTATGTAATCATTAATGTTTTGAGTAACTAGAATAGGAATTAATTAGATATTGTGAGGATATTTGTAAATTCTCTTGAACATAGGAGAACATGAGTGATGATGAGTGATGATGAGAGAGTTGGAAATCAATTATAAGTCTTAGACTAGAAAGTGGTGTCATGATTTGTGGAACTAGAGAGGATTCTTAGGTATTACTAGACTTAAAAGTGGAATTAGAGGATATACAAGATTTAGTTAAGTAGATTAAGGATTTGAACCAGAATTGGTTAAATAGAACCTTTTATATAAATGTAAGCCTAAAAGGTATAATAGTGAGGTAGAGAGTCAGTCAGCCATTCAGGAGTTAGAGAGTTAGTCATTTATGTGTACGGGCAGGAAAGGAAAGGCCACTAATATTGAAAATCAGGTCGAGGAAGAAATTCATTTGTAAATGGTTTTTTATTAATAAAGATAACTTGATTCTAATTTTGTGTGATGTGTGTTTGAATTGTAAGTTGTGTGTGAACTTGAGTAATTCTATGTAACGTAGGTTGTAGGTGTTGTAATGTAGGTTGCAGAATCAAAAAAGAAGTGTAGAGAGGAGTGTTATGGTTTTATGCACAGACAGATTCGGAGAAAGCCTTTAATGTTACATCGAACATGAAAGAAGCATAAAGGCACAAGCAGAGATCGAGATCAGAGCAGGTGAAAATCGTAAGGTGAGAACAAATACATAGGCAGAAAGTTGAATGGGCTATTACATATTAAGAACCAAAAGAACGTAACGGTGCATAGGAACCATTGGATCAATCAAATAAACGGATGAGGTTATGTGCGATAGAAGGGTAAGATTAAGTCATGCAAAATGAATCCAAGAAGATGAATGGTAGAGATTAAGCGATAACATTTTATTAAGTCGAGTTCTTTAAAGTTTTGTATTAAGAACATGGGTGGTATTCGTAAGGGGTATGAAGTTTCTCACACCTCGTAAAGGTGGTAAGTGGTCTTTCAAAATTTCAAGCGGTTTCGTTTAGTGACTAACATGTACCATAAAATGGAGAGAGAAAACCATTTTTCTCTCTTGCTCTCGATCTGATATCGGTCGAGCTCAATTTCACACGAGTTTGTGCAAAATCTATTCAATTGAATGGGTCACATAAACGGTAGGGTTTTTCAGGTTATTTGGCGAGCAGATGAATTTCTATCTGTTAGATCGGATGAGACAGATCAACGATGGATATCAGCTAAGTTTGTTAGCGATCGGGTGACGCAATAACCATCAGATCGAGGAATGTGATCGACAATGGATATTTAACGCGCTAAGGAGTGCATCAATGTATGTGTAAAGGTTTGTGAAATGGTGGAAAGGTAAGGCTTAAGTGTGGTTTATGAGATATTTCTATTATATGGGAATGATAATAGAAATAAGCATGATTGATGTATTTCGGGTAAGTTAAGAATTAACCAAAGGTTAAGAAGGGTTGTAAGGTTTTTCTTAAAGGTTTATGAAAGGTTTACAATTTGGATAAATAATTCAAACATTTTTGCATAGAGTTTATTTAAAGAGCCTTAAACCTTGACTATGTGAAAGTTTTACTAAGTATGGAATTTTTGGAATTCCTTGGACACGCATATCATGAAATGAAATTGGATTTGCATACTGCATGTATATGTGGCTTAGGTTACATCATTGGGGTATATACAGCTTAGGTTTGCATCAGAGTAGCTGGCACTCTACCAACCCCACTTGCCTTCCTCATATAGTGCAATCGGGGCACACCCTTGAAACTTTTTCTAGAGCCTTTCTCCTTAGGGGAGAAGAGCCTCGAGGATTTTTTATAACTGCCACCCCTTCCAACCTCCATGCTCATTCCACTCAATGATCTAGTCCAATGTTTCCACTCCCCTATTTATCAAGAGGAACTGAAGATACACCAAGCAAGAATGAGACTGCATGGGCTAAATTCCCATTACAGAATTTGAGAAAATTTTGATGGTGGCTCCATTTCCTCAGAACTTGTTCAAATTATCCCTAGAGGAGTTGATCATACACCATATAGGGGAACCGAATCTAGTGGCCACATGGCCATTCTGAACAATAACTCATGTTAGTAATTGAAATTCAATAAATTTTTTCTCCTCTTGCCATATTTACAATTCTCGGGTCCCTCATGCCCAACCCTCCACATTTTTTTTGGGCTTTGACTGTTTTCCAATTTACTAAGTGGTATTTCTTTGTATATTTTTTACCTCCTTTCCACATGATTTTTCTTATATGTATAACCATTTGATGAAGAACACTTTTGCGAGCTTTTAAAGGAGTGAACTAATATCAAGGGCTTGTCGATAGGACTGATTTCACCAAGATTTCCCTACCTGCATTATTGAGTCAAGTCCCACCATAGTTTACAATTTGTGTTTTCATTTTATCCTACACCTTTTGCCAGGAATAGGGAGTAGTGTGACTAGGAATATTGGAATTCCTATGTAATTGAAGTCCTTCCAATCTCTCATAGCTTTGTATCCTAGAATTTCTTCAATCTTTTTTTCTTTTAGCCTTGAGATATTCCAACTCTATATTTGGTTTTTTATATCATTCATGACTCCCCTAGATGTCGTGAGAAATTTGTTGAGAATGTTTTTGAAGCACCTAGCTATAGCGGTAGAGGCACCTCCCATTAATATTGTGTTAGCCACAAACTCATCGTGATTTATGCTTTTGATGCCTTCCCAGAATCGATGCCATGAATGCTGAGATAGGAACATTTATTCTCTGAAGTTTTTCTCAGAGCATCAAGCATAATTAAATATAATAAGGGTGGGAGGGGGCAGCCTCTCAAAAATTTGAAGAAGCCAACAACCCTATCATTCACCATCAGAGCAATCTGGGGTGAGGCAATACAAAGGCTATCATGCTTATAAATGTCTCATCAATCCCTAATGTTTGAATGACATTCAACTAAAAACTATGTTTAACCTGGTCAAAGGCCTTCGCCATCTCCATCTTAACGATCATGCATTGATCTCCTCTTCGCTAGGTATATTTTAGAGCCTCTTAGATAAGGATGATTAGTGAGCACGCAACTGACCTTAAGCATAGGAGAATCAAGTCTTCTGCTTTAGCAGAGCATGTGGAGAAAGCAAAACATCATGTTTGTATTGAGGAGGCTAGTGTTATTGCTAGAGTTTCACAGTTCCATCATCGAAAATTTAGGGAAGCCTTTGAGATTGAAAAAAGGCTGAGAAATCTCAATAGAGAGGATGGCTGGAAGATCAGTAGTTTCTGGGTCCCAGCATTCTCATCCTAGTCATTTCTCCCCTTCCTCCCCTCCCTCATTTATAGCTTCTTCTTGTTGTCATGTATCCTTTGGCCTTTGTTCTTTGTTGAGTTGTTGATATAGTATGAGGTTTTTTAATAACATTTAGTTTATGCTTTTAGTTATATACTAATAATTTTAACTAATAAAAGAAAAATAATTACTTTAATATTGAAATCGATCTATGATATATGTTAATTTAACAATTAATTAAATCTAAATATTTAAAATATTATAGTTTTATTCTTTCTAACACTTGAATTAATCTAATATTTATATTTTTATATATATTTATTAAATAGTTAATACCTTTTATAACTAACTATTAATTTAATAATCATTTAAATTAATTTATCTATATATATATAAATAAATTTTATAAAATAGTTAAAACCTCTATGTAAATTCATATGTCCCTTTGACTTTTAACTTATTTTTATGCCCCTCGTCCAGTCCAACTAACCATTTCCTAGTCAAATTTAGCCATTAGTCAATATAGTCGTTGCCTAGTCAAGTATTATAGCTGTTGGAGGTTCTTCTCTGACTATTTAACTTGCAAAGCTGGATCTGATTCTTCAACTGGTTGGTTCGAAATGCATCGACAAATGAAATATCATGTGATTTACGCTGAAAAATATCTCTTAAACATGATATGGATAATGGAAGCCTCAATTCAACAAGCATGATATTGTCAAATATTTGTCTCCGACGGACAAAACCCCCCTCCTTTTTAGAGATTAAGAGGGGAAATAATGACTAGACATGACACGCCAGTAGCTTCGAAAATATCTTATAAGAGACATTACAGAGGGAAATCACCTGAAATCTAGAGAATGATCCAGGATTTGATTATGTAGGGATTAAATCCAAAAAGGTAGAGTTTATGTTTTGCCCCATAGTACCACTTAAATGAGCATCCCACCAGCCTACATAGGTCCTTATTAGTCACATCCCGGAGGGAATGGAAAAAGCTTGTTGAGAAACCATCCATACCCAACACCTTATTAGGGGTAAAGGAGAAGATTACTTTTCGGATTTCCTCCTGTGTCAGAGGAAAAGTCAAAGAATGATTCCAATGGTACATAATTTAAGGAGTATCACACTAGCCTACATAGGTCCTTCTTAATAACATGCCAAAATGAATGGAAAAATTTGGTAAAGACACCATTTAGACCCGATCCCTTATTAGTGAGGAAGGAGAAGATTACTTTTTGGATTTCCTCCTGTATCAAAGGAGTAGTCAGAGAGTGATTCCATTCCTTCAAAACTAAGTGGGGAATTCCCTCGAGGAAGAAGTATCTATTTTCTAAGTCCCATTTATGATCCTTAGTGTATATATCTTTATAGTTCCCTATAACAACTCTTTTAATTTCTTCAAACTTATTGATGATCTCACCCCCATGAGTAATATTGTTTTTAAATTCTCAAAACTTAGCTTGTTTGTGAGACAACTTAGTATTCCTATCCCTTGCCTTAAGCTAGTTATTTATTGATTGTAGTCTCTGGTACTCGTCTTCCTTCTCAGAGTTGTGTGTAGGCTCTTGAAGGTTTTGACTTCCTTTTCTATCTCTAATTGTTGGATCAGAATGGTTTCAATTCTCCCTTGAATTGCTTCTAGTTTTTCTTCCATATTTTTTATGTTTAACATTCTTTCGAATTTATGCTCCTTGAGCCAAGTTTTGATGTCTCCTTTAATTTTGTGAATATTAGCCTCCTAGATAGTAGTTTTGTTTCCATCAATTCAACTTGACCATGAGATGGTGACCATATTGAAGAAGTTAGGAATTTACATCCATTAGGGATAGTAACAAAAGGGAATAGGGCCCAAATCCAAAGGTAGGGAGATGTCTAGTTGAATCGACCAATGATATGATCCAGCGCATTGGATGACGGAGGATTTAATGCTATAATTAAAAGTGATGATACTTTCAATAGAAAGGAACTGGTCCACATGGGCCACTCTATGGTTTGGACCCACTCTTTTGTTAGTCTAGGTGTATGAGAATTTTTCAGGTTTGACATCATATAGGTTCAAGGCTAGGATGAGGTCGTCCATGTATTCTTGCTAGGCATCACGAATTATGGAGCCCCCTATTTTTTTGCGATTTCCCATTGTGGTATTGAATTCTCCCTGAATAATGCAGTTATTCTTGAACTCAATGGTTTTCAGCTCCATCAAGGAGTTCCAACACTCTTTCTTTTCCCAAAAGTGGACGAGCATGTACAAATTGATCGTTGTGAAGAGTTGTTGTTTCTAAATAATACTAAAAATAGTTTCTATTGAGTGGGACATTTTTAGAGTACTTACCAGGTTTAGATTTTTCGGATTCCATAATGTGCAAACGTGTCCAGATGTTCCTCTTAAACTACATGTTTCCATCTTGCTAGTGTTCCAAAACTTATGTTTGATAAATATGATAGACTCCTAACCCATCTTTGTTTCTTGTAGGAGGGTGACTTCTTTTCTTTCTTTATTGATAAGGGATTTTACTTCCCTGATTGGTTTTACTAAACCAAGACCCTACAATTCCAAGGTATAATATTCATTAATCAAATTTTACGGTTATCCATGCCCTTATTAAGGCTTGTGTTGTTTCCACCCCCCAACCACACCACCTACTTTGTTTCCTACATTCACTAGTTGATGTGGAATAGTGTGGTGGACTCCTAATTCTTCTTATTTTGAGTTTTTCTGGTATAACTTCATTGTTTGTTTTGCATCATATATATATATATATATATATCAGAGGCTGCCTCTGCCTTGTTCCCTCCAATCTATTGTTAACTGAGCTATATTGTACAACAAGTTCCTTACGTTCGAAGGGGGCCATGAATCCTTCTATTTCCTCCTCTTCATCTGAAGAATCATTGGAACTGTTGTTGGTGTCAAGACTTGAAGTAGACACCTTCTTCCTTTTGTCATTCGATCCTTGGGGACAGAATGAGGGGGGAGGCTAGGGGGGATCTGAACTAACAACCCCAACCACAAACCCCAATATTCCAAATCTATTCTCATTTTCCAAATCGAGACCAAATCCAACCAATGACCTCTAATAGGGGGCTAAGTCCACTCAAAAGTTGGCCTAAACCGAATCTGGGTTGCTGACAAGAGGATGAAGCTCTGAGAAATTTTGATTCTTAACCTACGTCTATTGATATTTTGGATCCCTAGAGAGCTTCTCCACGGATGCTCCAATTTTAGGGTAACCTTTTGCAAAGTATCCATATTCACGGAACAACTTTCACCTGAATGGTAACTTATCATAATCAATGCCTTACACATGCGACCAAATATTCATATAGAGGTTGACTGCTGCCATAAACCCTTTTTAAATCCAACTCTGCACACATCCAAGCATAGGAGAAAAGGCCATATTTAGGCTCAGATTAGTCAATCTACCTCCCCAAAGACTTCCTAATAAGACGGAAATTCACAGCATTGTAGCAATGGAGGGGGTGCACCTAGACTGGAACTGAAGACAAAACATCATAATCAGTGTTGAAATTGGGACTCCATTGATCTAGATAGAGCCCCTTGGTGGCCATAAACTACAAAATGCTCGCGAACACAAATTCATGATCTAGACGATTCTCAAAATAAAAGTTGTAGAAACCCTTGCCACAGAAAGAGGAAATAAAAGCAGCCTTCATCAGAGGATTCCAGTTCTTTGCAATCGATTCCTGAACCGTATGAGGGGAGGACCAAAGGCCCATGAACTACTCAATAAGGCCTCTTCATAAACTTAGAATCCCCCTGCTTGCTAAAATTAAGGGCAGAGGCCACAAGAGTATTGGAAGCTTCAATTTCCACCTCAAACAACACTTCTAGAGGAGGCGAAAAAATACTCTCTGACCTAGGAAATGAAACGGCGGGCGACTGCATAGCCTAGGATGATGAGAGACCAAGCTAGAGGTAGTGATGGAAGAGGAATAGGGACCCACTCAATAAGGTGGAGAATAACCGTGGGAACCAAGCCACTAGCCAAATGATAAGAATGACACCAACCCAATAGGAGGCTAAGACCAAGTAGAGGAGGATCGAGGGGAATAAGTAAAGTCAAGTCAAACTGAAATAGACATGACCAATAGGGAACTAGTGGCATCGGCTAGAGGGGCGAAACCGAATAGAGGGCCATGGTTCTTAAAATCATGATCTCAATATTAAAACCTCCATGAAATTTAACCTATCATTAGCTAGCCTTCATTACAATGTTGATTTTCTGACATAACTTTGCACTAGTCATCTCAGTCAACTAGCTCCTCCAACATCTCCCCCACCCTCAAATCTACGACTAGCAGAGTGCCAAGAATGTTGCGAATGCTGGATTTTTCTAAGAAATAAGTCTGGGAGTTCCATTTATTTCTCATCTTGGCCTACATGAGGTAGGATTCAAAATTATTTTCCCATGTAGGTTCCTCAACCTTTTCCTATTTGATTTTTTGTATGTGTATTCCCAATTCAATTTTTCCAATGAGGTCAAATATTGATTTAATTCATGGTTCGAGTGTAATCTCTTCTTCATCATACCCTACCTTTAATTTTTATATGGATAAAACATATTAAAGTTGCTATGTTAGGAGGTAATCAAGAAGCTCAAAGTAAAAAAAAGGCAAGTTTTGGGCTATCAAGGATATCATCCAAGTTGTATGGGGTGTCAACTGGAATTTCAAGCAATATTTTCAAAAAATCGGTGGGCTTTTTTATTTTTATAGAAGTTAAATTAATTGTGTTGTCATTATTACTTGATTGATTCCCTCAAAATTGTCTCTTTGATTTATTCTTCACTCTTTGATTGTCACCATACACGTGCATGCCTTTTACTCATCACTTTTCCCACGTAGTGGATAGTAATTGTGAAAAAAAATGAAATAACCTCTACTGATCATTTGATGATAATGGTATGTAAGGAACATGTAACTTATCGAAAAGAGAAAACCATAGTTGATTACTCTAGTTGATGGGTCCCTCTACTTGTCTTTTATGATATATTCTATGAGGGTTATAATCTATGTTGTTAGACATGAGTGATTTTCTGGAACTACTTGCAAATGAATAGCCAATTATTCTTTTATAGCTCATTGAACTGTCAAATCATACTCTATGTGTTTGTTCTGCAAGATTCTTCTTTCGTGATCCAAGTCAGTTCTTCCCTTATATTCTATATGTTGTTCTTCTTTATACTGTTGTCATTTTGAACATTGTTTCTCCCTAAGGAGATTGTGAAGATCACGCTCCTTCTCCATTATGTTGCTTTAATCTAGTTACCTAGGTCATCTTTCCAATTACTTTTCTTATTCAACCGACCATTATGTCAGTCATATCTATAACTACTTTCTAATTAATTTAATTGAATTAATTTTAAAATGCAAAAACAAAAAAAATTAATAACTTAATAAAATTCAATTAGCTCTATCTTTTTAATAGATTAGTCCTTTACATATTAATTGGTTAGCTTTTTCATCCACAGTCCTATGGCTAACCTATGTTAAATATTACTAAGCTATATATCTCTTAAGGCATGCATCATTAACATGTGATTTGAGAATTTTCCCTTGCAAAGTCTTCAATTTTATAACTCTTGAAGGTGAGATGTCCTCAATAGGAAATGGTTCTAACCACACAATTTCAAGTTTCTTCTCCTAGCCTTTAACTTTAATGCCATATAGTATTACCATATTACCAACTTGAAAATGTTTAGCCTAAAGTTTCCCATCATCCAATGTGTTTTTATGTTTCTTGTTGACCTATTGATGGTAAAGGGCGAAAATACAATATTCCTCTAGTTGGTGTTATTTTTCAGTCACTCCTTTTGTAACTTTGTATTGTATTTTAGAATAGTGAAAACGCTTTCTCGGTTTGATGAATAATGGAATAGTACAATTTTGTTGAACCTATTGTTCCTTTGATTTCCATTGTGTTTGAATTTTTTATTATTGTTGTCATCATCTCTTTGAGTATCCTTTTGCTAAGGACACTCTCTAGTGAAGTGGCCAAACATGTTACAATTGAAGAATCTTCCTTTTCTTCCTTCTTTCAGCTCTTGAACTTGTCTTCATGGACCAAAATTTTTCTTCCTATTAGAATGAGAAGAGAAAGTCGTATCATTTATATCATTCGATGTCTTGTCTCTTTCCATCATCCTTATTTCTCCTTGAGTGCATCTAGCCAATAATTCATCAAATCTTAGAATCCTGTCATTTTTTAGGATGGTAGTGTTGAACACATCCCATTCTATTGTAAGGCCTCCAAGTGCAATAAGAGTGAAATCCCTGTCACCAATGGCTTCTCCAATTGATAGGAGATAATTCTTGATCTCGGTAATCCTCATGAAGTAGGATTGGATGGATTCTCCTCTATCCATGTTGATGTCTTTCAACTTGTTCTTGATAAAGAGAACTACATTTGCATTATTTACATTGAACATCCCAACTACCTTGTCATACATCACCTTAAATGTTTCCTGATTAGAAATATTGGCAACCAAAGGTTTGTGAATAGAATAAGCAATGATTTTATTAGCTTTAACTTCACCTTTCTTCTAATTTTTTTTGTGCAGCTTCGGATGCATTTGAACAAAACTCCAATACTCTTACTTTGACATAGTCCATGACATAATTTTATTCCAATGTCATATCTAGAGACATTCCATGCATGATACTCATAGTTGTCCTTAATCTTATCCTCATATTTGAAGTAAGATCTAGTTCTCATTAGGACTAGTTCCGAGTTATTGTCGAACAACTTCCTTTAGTGATTTGTTTTCCTCACTCTTTCTTGGGTTGCATCTTGACCTAAGCAATTTTAAAATGTTAATTTTATATAACAATGGTATTTTATATGGTTTAGCATAATTTACTTCAATGTTCCTTACCATCCCTATGAAAATTTCATATTATTTCGAGTAGTAATCACATTATCTTAAACACATTGATAGTAAATGTAGTTAGAACATAAAAACATCTGTAGAAGAAAAGAGAAGACAAGAGGACACAAGATGTGGTGGATGCCAGGGGAAAACCCCAATATGGGGAAACCATTTGATGAAATCTTCCTATTAATCTTCAATATTTTAGGAAAGAGAGAGAGTAGAAAAATCAAATCAACTTTCCCAAACAATTCGTGACAAAATCAACAGTTAACAATAGTCAAATGCAGCCCTAACTAGAAACTCAATGCCGGTCAAACTAGCACCAAAATGTCATCCATGTAGCTCAGTCCATATAAAATCAATTCAACCTTCTAAGAGAGTTAAATTCAAAACAAAATAGTTCAGTCAAAAGGAGAGATAAATCACTGGCATAATTTCTATGGTCAATCTTGAAGTGAATACTGAAGTAGACCATGGTGAAACTATCCCAAAATCCTCAATATTTGTGCCAATAAATGTGACCTCCAAAAGAAAAAAATTCTTCATCCTAAATAAAGTCAAAACTTGGTCAAACAACAAGGGTCAGTGCTAGTAAATGTTGCCCCTATAATATTTTTATCTAGAAAAACAATCCACAAATTTGTCCTCCTTTCATAACTGTGAAGTAAAGAGGGTTGCCTCCAAGTTGTACAAACCAATCAAGAGAGGAGAGAGAGAGATATTTGATGAGACAAGTGATGTAAAATTGAGGAGAGAGCTCACTCCTATTTATACACTTCGTGGAGGGTGAGGAGGCACATCTATTCGGCTTTTGAGCATATGTTTGATTGAGGCTAACCTTGAAAATTTTTTCATGAGAGAGAATAAATTCAAAATTCCATTTCTACTAGCTAGCATGAGATGATATTTATATCAAAATTGGACATCTCGAATGATGGATCCAATGAAATCATCATCTTCATCATATGAGTTGTCCTAATGTGGAATTTGTACCTAGTTTCTAATTTTAATGTAACCTTTAGTCGATTGGTTAGAGGCAACTTGGAAGATATCAAAATACATGTCGAACTGTATTCTTTGATCATATTGATCAAAATAATCTACAAATTTACAAGTATCTTACATATATCCTTCCATGTGGAAATTAGTACACCAAAGATGAGTCTCTTGGAGTTCCAATTGCATTGTAACGTTTTGTAAATGGTCTCTTTTAGCTCCAAGTTTTTTATGAGTTGTTAATATAGTTAATTGGCCATCATCGTCTTTCTCAATTTGTTGTGCTAATTTCAATGCCCCTTCATAGTTTCTAACTTCATGCATTCAAAGTGGACCTCATATTTTATGTAATAGAGAAACCACATGACATCAAACTAGAATATGCTCATCGATGGTATATGGAATCTGGATCGATAAATCTTTGAATAATTTATCATGCTCATGTATAGATTTGTTAGTTCTTTTCTTGATTTATTTTAATTATTAGGTTGCAAGGTTCTTGACGTCTTGTGCTTTAAATAATGTAATAAAACTAGTTTTAATTTCACTTTTTGACAAGTTGTTTTTTTGTGAGTTTCTTAAACCATGTTAATCCTCATTTTCTTAAGACTACAATGAATTGAGCCATTTTCTTGTCTTCATTATTATTATTTGATTGTTCTTGGTCATAGGTTTTTCACTCGGGAATTTCTTTATTTTTGTTCATTATATCAAGCTACACATGTTTTGGAATAATTTTACGACTGAACAAATTCTCAAATGTTGTGACTTGTTATTACTACAGTTGTTGTTTTTCTTATTGCTGGACAATAGTCATTGACTTCCATGACATCTGGTTGCTCTCTAGTGGCTATTGGTAGACCTTCATTCTCTATCGATGCAGTTTGTGCTACGCCCTCAAATTTTTTGAGTTATGTGCATCTTCATTCCCACGCTCATGATTATGCATTATTTTCCTCTCATATTCTGGTTCTCCAATTTTCTCTCAGTGTTGTTGTCTCTTATTCTATGCTATTTTTTAGATATGGGACGATTATTTCTTTTCTCGATCACTATTTGGCCAGTTATCTTCTTTTAGTTCTTTCCTGGAATTCGACTTTATTCATTCCATCCTTGTAAGTTATATGCAATTCTCCAATATTATTTATTTCTTTTATTTTTTCTTCCTTACTTCCCACAATGCATTACCCCTTATTCCAACTCGACTTAGTGTCATCTCATGGAGAGGTATCTCTTGGAAATGATTATTTTCTTATGAAATAATCCCACACTTCCTTTGTATCTTTACATTGAGCATTAATAAAATTTCACCACTTGGTTTGATGTTTATTCTAATCGGTATTGGTTAGTACTTAAAAGGGTAGGGATTGTGCAAAAGAAAATTTTGTGCAAGTCATCGTAGAATCTAGTCTCTATACATTATATTGAGGTTTGGTATTCTATTTCTTTCTCTTCATAATAATCTTTGAGAATGTACTCTAGCCACTCATGTAAATTCCCTCGATTGTTGTTCGACAGTTTGAGTAACATCCAAGCGTCAATTTTTCTTTGAGGTTTTCCAATGGAAAACGTGGTCAAGGTAATTCTTGATTTCACCACTTGGTTTGATGTTTATTCTAATCGGTATCACTAACGATGGTTAGTACTTAACAATATGTCCTACACCCTTTTCAAGAAGGAAATTCTGTAAAAGGGTAGGGATTGTGCAAAAGAAATTTTTTTGCAAGTCGTCATAGAATCTAGTCTCTATACATTATATTGAGGTTTGGTATTCTATTTCTTTCTTTTCATAATAATCTTTGAGAATGTACTCTAGCCACTCATGTAAATTCGTTCGATTGTTGTTTGACAGTTTGAGTAACATCCATGTGTCAATTTTTCTTTGAGGTTTTCCAATGGAAAACATGGTCAAGGTAATTATTGATTTCGACTGGGGAATCTTCTGTAAAGCATTCATGTGCTTCTATAATAAATTAGCTCTTGATTCTGCGTAGTTCTTCAAATAATTATTGATCTTTGCCTCCCAACATAAATGTATCTCATATAATGTTAACATTTATTCTCTCATGTTTTGTAACTCGATTTCTAACTATTAGAGATGGAACGAATGTTGTAATCTAGAAAAAAGTGCGCAAAATTACTAGTACACCGACATCAAGTAAACACATGATAAACATATACAGATATGTAAAGAGACGTAGTAATGTAGAACCATTAGAAGAGCACAAATATATCTTATTATATGAAAAAATCAAAACCATAACTATTAAATCGTATATAGAAAAAAATATATATAGACTGTTGGGACAATTATTCTAGTATGACCTTCTTACCAAACATGTTACTTAGTCTATCATTAGTTAGCCTTCATTACATTGCAAATTTGTAGACATAACTTTGGGCTAGTCAGCTGAGCCAACTAGCTCCTCCAATAGGGAACAAATATGTAAATATATTGAGAAGTCTCATATAGAAAAATTCCTGGACTTACAGTTCAAACAATGTTCTCAAATGAAATAATATTGTGAGTTGTTGATTTTACTGAATTACACATTTGTTCTACAAATGGAAGTACAAAGTGTATATTATCATTCAGACCAGGTATTTATAGCAATAATTTTTTATATAGGAATTCAAGGCTTGGTATTGATGGCTTTGATAGTAATGAACATAATTGTGAAGTGATTAAAGAGCATCATTTCCACATTAGTGATGATCATATGCATATGCATGATACATGTTTTTTTCATCATTGTTTTCATATTATTTATAAGAATGTAAAGTAACAACAAATCACTTTTAAATAACATTGGGTATGTTCAAATGGATGTTTTGGTCAATTTAACTCATCATGAACATTCCTTTTGTTGACTTACCTTCATAAAAAAATAACATGCGTAATACATGGAATTTATTTGAGACAACTCGTGGGAAAGGACACCTTGATGGTGTTGAGGCACGCATAAAACTTGCACTTAGTTGGCATCAATTGAATCAAAATGATTTTTGACTTCTAGATTCATATGATGTTGTTAACTAATGCAATCAAAATTCAAGCCATGTATCGAATCCATGGATCAGTCATGTGCATAGGTAAGTGTATATGTAGTTGTAATATATTCACAGTTCTAACATATGTACACGTGTCTTTCTATCACAATGATATATTTAAAAATCACTAAATTTCATTACCTGATATTTTTTTGTCAAGAAGGCACTTTTGAAATATTTCATAGGTGAGGTTGATAGATTGATGCCAAATAATTGTCAACCAATCTATGGAACAAGAGGTTTGTACTCCATCAGAACAGAGAAAATGATAAATATATTTTCGGTTGAAAAACAAAAGTGCTCTTGCTTGAAATTATACATATCTATTTATTTCAACGCTACTCTTGGGGAATTTCTTTGAAACTACCAACCAAATGTTATATGTGCCAAATATAGCCATTTGGTCATAGTAGCTCTGTTGCAGTGGCAAGAAGTCAAAAGTAGGAAAAATCTATGACAATGGAAACTATCGATAAATTGTCATGATACAATTCCTAAAATTTTGGCACTAACATATTTCATATGAATGAAACACACGAAATTATATTAAATGTAGATATTTTTTCATAGAAGTTACAATATTGGACCATAATTATAGCATATGTATTATCTTGTCTTGAATTTAAGGAAACAATGACTTGTACTTTTTTGAATTGTTTTTTTTGTGTATCAATTCCATTATATATATATACATGTCGTTAATTAAGATTTTTTAGATTATATTTCTTGTTATATTTTTTTCTTTTTATTGTTATGTTCAATATATTGTTAAATTGTTATATGTTACATTTCTTATATAAAATAGGTGTTAAATGTTATGTTATATATTCCTAAAAATATGGATGTATATGTTACAAAACCAGCACAAAAAAGATAGAAAAGATAGATGAATGCCTTAGAAATAAGGCTCTTCAAGGGGGCAACCTACTTTACATTACACAAATGAACAATTCTTGGATGATACAAATGAAAATACCTCCTTTCTATATATAGAAGTCTAAGGGGTCATAATATAATCAGATTCGAGATAACAATAATAATTTGAGGGCACAATAATAACAAAAGTGGGCTTCTATGGGGCACAACAACATAATAAGGGTGTTATACTAATAACAATAAGGAGTTACGTTATTAGTATAGGGACCTAACATGCCCCTCTCCTTCATAAGTTATTGTCCTCAATGTTTCACTAGTTCTTGATGCTTCTGTATAAATTCTTGTCCTCCCATGTGGAATCTTTAGCGGCTAATTTCTTCCACTTGATGAGATACTCTGAAATTGATATATTTCGTAGGTATCAATTTCTCAATTCTGTGACTACTTCAGCTTCCAATATGACTTTTCCTTCCTTGTCATGTACTCGCAATATTGTTTGAACTGGGATCTTCTGCAACTTTTGAATGAGTTCCCACTCCTTTGGGCATATGGATATTTGGAAGGCCTGATGGTTGGAGGAACACTTCCTGGAATCAAATGAATAGCACGATCATGATCACGAATAGGTGGGAGGCCTTTGGGAGTCTCTAATACCTTGGAATGATTGTCCAAAACGTTTTGAAGATCTGAAGAAATACATGATTTCGATGTGGGATCCTCTAGTGAACATAACTGTGAAATTACGCCACGTTGTTCTTTATTTAGAAGCTTTGTCATGTTGTTAGAGTTTATTATCTTTCTAGGTTTCCCTTCAATACCCCTCAATTCAACTTCATTTCCTTCCAAAAAAATTTCAAGAAAAGTTCTTCAAAATTAAAAATTATCGTGGCCAAAGCTTGTAGCCATTGGACTCCTAGTAAAACATTAGCACCACCCATTTGAATGGAAAGAATCGGGCTATTCAATACATATTCTCCCATGGATCGCTGGATATTATGGAACTTTGAGAACTTTATGGTTCCTTCACTTGAAACCATCACTTGACACTCTTGTGCTGGATATAGGAAGTAATTCAATTCCTTAGCTATTTTACAGTGAATAAAATTATGGGTACTACCCGAATCAATCAACACTCTTACCTTTTTCTTCTTGATATGTCCTTCTATATTGATAGTTTGAGGAGTATTAATTTCTTCCAATGCATTACAAGATATGGTGAGATTCATTTCTTGATGCTCGATGTGATCTTTCAATTCTTAAACATTTTTCTTCTTGATATGTCCTTCTATATTGATAATTTGAGGAGTGGTAATTCTAACCAATGCATTACAAGATATGGTCAGATTCGTTTCTTCTTTCTCGATGTGATCTTTCACTTCTTGAAGCTTTCTCTTATTGATCTGGGGTGGGTTTCTAGTGTATATCCTTTTCTTACTCATCTCCATAATCTATGTAAAATAATTTCTTCTTAGAACACTTACGACCTTTAGTGTATTTTCTATCACAATTGTAACAAAGCCCTTTTTCTCTTTTTTCTTCTAATTGTTGTGGTGTAAAACTTGTAGTTTGTGGAAGGCTACGAGAAAAAACACTTCCATAATTATAGTCGTGAGTGGCGGGATTTCTTGTTTCCATAATTTCGCTTTCAATTTTTCTTGCCATCGTGAATGCCTTCTCCAATGAATCAGGTTCCCAAAGATGAACCTCGTGTTGAATGTTATCCTTTAAAGTCCCTATGAAGACATCAACCATTTTCTTCTCTAGAATATTATTTACCCATATATTCAATTTTTGGATGTTCTCAATGTGCTCTGCCATTGAACCCTTTTGTTCGAGATTTATCAATTGGATAAAGAAGGTGTTACTCTTTGTATCCTCATAATGTTCTATCATTTCTTCCATGAAAATTGACCAACTGACAAGTGTTTTATGAGAAAAAAGTCCTTTATACCATAAAAATTGATCTGGTTCTAAATATGAGGATATAGCCTGGAAATAGTTTTTAGTTTGGAAATAATTTTTAGTCCAAAATCAACATGAAGAACATGCCATATAAGAGAAGTACAAAACAGTTGAGGAAACTAGAGGCATAACGAATTCACCCCTCTATCTAAGAAATCAATCTAAGAAGTAACACAATACTATCATGATTGAGAAGGAGGCATCCATCATATCCACTCCTAAGAGGCATAGGAGAAAGAGCCCAACAGAGGAAAGTAGAAAAAATCCTGAAGTACAGATTGTAGAGACACTTTATACAGGGAAACAAGTAGAATCATAATTGAAAGATTGGAAAAAGAAGCATTGGAAAAAGAATCATACTTTGATAATGTAGAGGCCACATAATTTGGCAAGGATACACTGGAACTAGAAAAAGAGTTGCAACTGAGTAAGATGAAAGAATTGGCAGATCAATTAGAAATAGAAAGGATATTAGAGAAGCACTTGAAGAAATAACACAAAGTATATAAGAATAATAATGTAAAGTTGGTCAGGGAAAATGAAAAACTAAATGAGGTAGGAAAACTGAAAAGAAAGAATGATATTCTTTGCAAACAGGATTTCAAGTGGCTCAACGATAAAAATATGCAGAAAAGCAAAGTATGAGAAACAAAAGGTTAAAGCTACCAGTTACAAGGAAGAACAGTACAAGGGGATAGATTTTCCACTAGAACCAAAAAATATAGAAGCATTAGGATCAGGCATATGGTTTACAGTAGAGGTCAAAATATCCAAGAGAAAGAAACTAACATGAGGACATGCTTGTGAATCAGCAAGGGGGAGATGTTGGCCATCGTTTTTGGTCCACTTTTGCTTAAGAAAACACACTTAATTTCTATATTTTCCATCAAATTTCCATCACATACACCCCATTTTGATGTATTTATGCATATTCAGGTATATAAATTTAGTTTTTCTATTTTTAGATGTTTTTACGAAAATTGAATTTTAAGTGCATTTTTGGATAGAATCAGAAATTCCCGTAATGGCTTCATGGATGTCATATTTGCAGGACACTTGGGCACAAGATGGACACATTTCTAGAAAGCTTGGGAGCTAAGATTGAACTAAATCCTATTGGTTCGGAAAACCCAAGCTTAAACAGGCCCAGTCAAAGATGGTCAAATAGGACCACTCATTCAGCAAATCCCTAAGAAATAGGGCAGTTTTATGATTTCGTGGGATTTTCCATATTTTTAGTGACATGATGGATGAGTTTTACTTAGATAGATGGGATATGTATATATATATATATATAGTTGTTAGAGACATTTTAGATCAGTTTGTTTCATAATCTTATATTTAAGCCAAAACATTGAAGGCTTATGATATGTAGAATTTGTATAATTTTATATTGACACTTTTGAATACTTTGAATTAATTTGACGAACTTGTTCTATCTTAGTTTTTTGTTCAATGGTGTGGATGATTGAATGATTTTACAATAGCTGATAATCTCTTCAAGTGTGCAGGGCAATGGTGGAGGGCCCCCACTCCAAGCTAAGTACACTTCATGGTTAATCTAGCTTGATTTTCATAAACTAGTTTTTCGTCATATTTTTTTATTTGATCTGATGTATGATGATTTATTTTTGTTGATGAATCTTGGTTTATTTATCATATTTATGTGAAGGGATAACCCTATGTGGAAGTTGAGCCCTCCTTCTATTGGATTAATAAATAAAAACTAAAATTCATCTTTCTTGCTTTCAAGAATTTTTTTGAGTTTTTAGTTTCTTAACAATGGCATTATGATGAATGAATTTGTAATGAATAACAACAAGGACCTCCTTTGTTAGGACCCTCTTTCATTATTTATTTATGAATCTTAAGCTATTTTCAATTATTGGTTTTCAATTTCTATTCATGAAGTAATATTTTGGAAGAAGGACACAACTGATTCTCTTAAGTTAGGAGCCACTTCATCTTACACATATTACGTAAGTGAATTAGAAATTAATTAATTAGATTTATATTTATAATATGTATTTCCTCAACTCTTTATATTTCATCTTCTAACCTTGACTACCTTTGATATCCATACATTTTAGACATGCTTCTAAGTTCTACAAACCTGGATTGATAATCAAATACTTGTGTTAATTTATTCAATAAATTAGCTGAACAATTAAAAACAACATAAATTTTCATATATGAATCTAAATCCAACGTCAAGGAATTGTTACTAATCATTTCCGAAAATAAAATAAAAAATATAAGAAAAATATAATGACAAAAAATTAATAAAAATAAAAGAAATAAAACGTGGACCCAACACCTATTGTCATGAAAATATTAGTTTCTAGAGGATTGAGGTTACGTGTAGAAAATGCACTCAGCACTCTCCATCATCCCAATAGCTCAAGAATCAAATTTTATCTCCTCTCTCCGTTGCTATAGGAAGACTGTAATAGCTATAGGAAGATCCAATAGCACTACAGGAGGGCTCCGAAAAGTTACAGGAAGCTACATGAAGCCTAAAAAAGCTATAGGAAGGTAGAGAAACTGCCACAAGAACTTAATAAGAGTGCTACAGGAAAGAAAAATTTTCCCTATAGCCTTGGGGAGCAAGAAATATTCAAAGGAAATGGCAAGCGTGCAAACAAAGATGCTACAAGAATTTTGGGTTGCATAATGGTAAATTCTCCAATGGTGAAAGGTATCCAAGTCACCAAATGTGGTCATCATATCATTGATGAGCCTCATCATTGGGTAACTATATGGACCATTATACACCTCCAAGCTTATTAAAATCAACTCTTCTCATAATTCCTTACATATTTTAATTATATTTTTGTTAATGAGATGAGTAAAAGTAAGTCGTTATGTCTAGTAGTATAATGTGAATTGTTTGTAGGTTTTTGAGAAAACATCATGGCAATTTTGGCTAATTAAGGGAAGAAACGTGAATGAGAAAAGCGGGAGAGATTGTAGGACATGGATCCTTCTCATTTAATCCTCACTCATTCCAATATTCCTCCATCAAATCACACTAGCTCGGAGTTGCAAGACGTAGGATCATGAAGATCAAAAGGCAGCCAAGCTAGTCACGGTTACGAGCCAGTTCATCTTGAGTTTAGGAACCAAGGCTCCCTAGATTTAAGGAAATCGTTGGAGACTTGACTTTTATAAATAAGAAGGCCTAGATCCTCATTAGGTTTCAGATTTTTTATGTAAGATCACTAAGCATTTTCGAGTTCAAGACTTGTGGAAGACATTGTTATGTAATTTTTCTGATATGATAATGAGAATGAGAATTTCCTTGATCCAGTAATAAGTTTACTCAGAGGGCTGAATGTCTTAGGCTAGGGCCCAACCCTAGTAGAAAAGTGTCCTCTTTTTGTGCTTGTATACTTAATTGATTTCATAGATTAATGGTTAAATTGGTTTTAGCATTATTTCATTGCAAGTAGTTGTGAGTTTAGATTAGTATTCTCCCATTTGTGTATTACCTTAGAAGTAGCTTAGAAATATAAAGGAATACCAAAAAAAATTCAGTAGGTGAACTTGGCCTCACTCCTCCCTTCGGGGCCCATGGTTTGAGGAAAGAAATCCTATGCAGCCCCAAAAAGACAGAATTTTGATTTTCATTAAATTAAGGGTTTTATACTACTTAGGCCATCATATTTTTAGTTTCCGAGAATAGGATTCAATTTTTACCTCTAATATATTCAGCATTGTATTATATCTCATAGTGTTTCACATTATTCTACAAGTATTTCCATGCATGAGTTGGGGAACTAGATAATGAAATTTTGTTTCCTTTAGTTGATTGAAAATCTTTCTTATTTTAGATGATTCATCGACAAATGCCAATGATTGATGTAGTGTATGAGTTACAACAGTGCAGGGAGATCTCATGATCAACAACCCCTTCCTAACCTCATCCATCCATGATCATCACTTTTTCCACTAAGTCTCTCAAGCAATTCATCCTTCAATAAGAACAACTTTCCAGGTTTGTTGAGAAAATCCAACCATCTTACAAACCCTGTTTTGAGCTCTAAAGAAGTCTTAGTCACTCCCTTTCTTTATTTATCCCACCATTCACCTTCCTTAATCCCTACACCACCTTCCAAATCACTCCTATTTCTCTTAGCTAGATCCTCTAGGAATACAGGGGATCATATTGGAGAATTAGGACATCATGTAGGAAGCATTAGAACATCCTCTAGGATGACCTGCAGTGGCCCGTTTTAAAGCCATGAAAAAACATCCACGAAGATAGGAGAAGATGCCTACTTGCCTTGCAAGCTATCTAACCTTTCACCACCATCTCTAACTTACCTGTCACATCACCAAGAAGATTTAGCATTCATAATTTTCACACAAAAAGGACAAAAAGGAAAAAAGAGTTATTATGTTCATTTACATGCACAACAATAGAGTTTTTGGTTATTGCAGATTGCATGCCTAGGACAATAGGATTACATACATGTTAACTTAGCATTATTTTAAAGGAAATCCTCTTAGAAATTAGTTAGATGAGTGGTGTGTCTAATCATTTGATTGCAGCCTTTCCTTACTGCAGTAGACAAGATTCCAATTAGTGAAAATTTCCCTTTTCCTCATTGGTAATCAAGTTTCTTCTGATTCAATAAAAGGATGGTTTGAGAAACCATAGTGGTCTATCGCAAGCTTAGCAGTGACAAAGAGTGGACCCATCACATCTTCTTGTCTATACAACACTGTCACCTCCAAGTTTGTATGATCCCCGGGCTGATAAAGGAAAGTTGGTAGCCCTAGGAGTTGCAATATTCTTGCTGCAATACTAATGCTCATCACTTTTTGGCACCATTTTCGGGGAGGTGTCTGAGTAATATGTGATTTATGCTTTCTTTCTTCCACTTATTATATGTGACATTCTATTATTAGTTTGATTTTTGCAAAAGTAATTGTTAGTGGTTTGCTTTCGTTTCTATTCTACAAGTGAGATTTCATTCAACAGTTAGTTTATATTCAGGTTGTTATTTCAATTTTGCAATTAGTTTCAAAGCTTAAAAAAAACCACAAAACAAAACAAAAACAATTCTTTCATGCCTCATAGGAATAGGGATAACTTAGGAAAATTTCTACCAAATACCCCCACCACTTCAAACAACCAACCTTACCTCTTCTTCGATGGATATGAATTGGAGGACCCCTTAGGTGAACAAATAGAGATTTTTGAAGAGCCTACAGGGGGAGAAGAAGAAGGAGAATCCATTCCAACTAGCCTAATGGTTGAAAATGGAATGACAGTGGATATAAAGAAAAACTTGAGGCTGATTTTCCCATCAAAGAAACTAATGGGGATACCAAGATGAAAAACATAAGCCCCTCTACTCTTCCTAATTTCCATGGTCTAATCTCAGAAGATCCAGATACTTTCCTGTTTGAGTTTGTTGTCATATGCAAAACTTATAATTACACCACTGATGAGTAGAAGTTTAAATTATTTCCATCCACTCTCAAGGATGCAACATTGTGTTGGTTCATGGGTTTACCTAGTGTTGGGCATGGGATTGCCTACAACATGTTTTGGGGCTCAAAGCCCAAGTTTTGGTCAATTGTACTGTAAGAATCCATGAATTGTGGGCACGGAGTGCGAAGTCTAAGATGAGTCATAGGGTTTTCCACCCTAAAATATTGTAATTTAAGGTAAAGCTGTGTCGGCCTACCGATGGTCCATGGACCATGGGATTGTATAAATACAGTGAGGCTCTAAGTGTAAAAATAGGGAGAAACGAGAGGAATAATAGAATAGCGAAGGCATGGTTTGAAATTAGAGTGAATCTAAAGTATATTGGGTCATTATAGTAGGTGGAGGCTCTGTAGCTGAGCGCACAGAGTCCTAGAAGAGTCCGCAGCTGAGTGTGTAGACCCCTACAACTGAGTGCGCAAGATGGAGTTGGCTTTGTAATTGAGATTGAAAGTTAATAAAGAGAAGTTTACTTTTTGCATATATTCACGAATCTATATTTTACTGTTACACATTACTTTTACTCAGTTTACTTAATGCACACCATTGATAATTACTTGTATGAATGTTTATATATGAAATTAATATAAGTAATTAGCTAACATAACCTAATTAAGGAAGACTTGGGTAAATAACACCGGTTGCGCTACAACTAGAACTACACAAAGATGATATTACAGGGTGTGTGGTGCTTGGTGGTGCGCGTAGCGTAGTAAGTGTGAAGGTTGGTCCGCGTCCCAATCACCTCATATCAGACATTCCCAAGGTCTGGAAACCTGGTTCTATCACCCTCCCATACTACTTCAGGTGAGACCTCATTCCACACTCCAAAGACTGTTGCCGAAAGGGCTAGTAGTACCAGGATTTTCTTGGCTAAATCACTTCTAAACTTGGGTCACACCCCACTAAGCCAACAAATGGTTCTGTTGCCGGGACCAAGATTTGCATAAGGGATGTCTGATGTAGTGCCACTGGAACCCAACAGAGAAGGAAATTGAAGAGTGGTTGGACAAGAAGATTCATGAGTTCGCAACATAGGAAAACAGAATTCTACAAGTATTTGAGGAAAAGTGGTTGGAGCGCTACGTGTATATGGAAATCCATGAAATTTTCTTTGCATCCTTTACATCTGAACTGTATGAGTGGATCACAAGGTTAGCCTAAAGCCAGGGAAGATGTAGGCTCGACCAACTGATAGTGTGGACTCTGGAATTAGTGCGTAGACTAGAAGCCTCAAAAGATAAGATCGCGCAAACTGTGGACCATTGGCTCGACTGGATAATAGGGGGATTTATCATTGAGTTTGCAATATACATGATCGTGATCTACAGCAAGGCAGAACGAAACTTTCTAAAAGGACTGTGAGGTAAGTATATTAAGTCTTTGAATACTTGGATTAAGATGCTATTGTGTGAAAAAGGTTCATGTGAGTACATTAATGTTTGGGACTATGTGGAGTGGAAAGATCTACAAAATTATCGAATAATTAGAAAAAAATCCCTTAATTTCACCCTTGCGAGAAAGTGAGGAAGAGTTTGCTAAGGTTTCTTTGAGAAGTGTGGTTAGTTTAATAAGCCAACGCATTCCATGATTACCACCTCCACCCATACCACCACCTACTTTGCCTCCCTCACCTCCATCTCCACCCACTCCACCTCCACCACCTCCACAGTGCAGTATGGTGAGTGCGATCAAACTACTAGTATTCAGAGGGGTATGTAATGAAGATCTAAACCAATTCTGGTTCATGGTAAGAGTAGTATGGGAAGCCCAAGGTGTCACAGACAATAATAATAAAAAGGCTACGTTGGTGAGCACACTGCAGGATCGCACATTAACATGGTATATCAAGCACTCTAACGACCACCCAAATGCAGGGAGAGTAGAGATCCTGAATGTGATGAATAGGGACTTTAGCAGGCCAAAGTTAGAAACACAATCAATAATCAGGTTTAAAGAAATTGCATGGTTTGTAGCATCTCTTACACTGCACTTGAGAATGGCACTGTCACAGCAGAAACTTTCTACCCAGGCTGAAGCATTGGAAATGGCAATGAGATTACATAAGACCCTAATTCAAGACCCTGGGTTGGGAGTTGAACAAATCCATGCACAGCTATAGAATCTATGTTTGGAAATGTAAATTTTGAAGTAGGAGAGGAAACCGCAGCCAGAGGCATGTAAGGAAGTATGGTGAATAAAATTCAAAGGCTAGTGCCATGACAAGGATCACTGCCTAGTGTTCGCAAACTACTTGGTAGGAGGAGGGCCAATGTTGTTGAGACCAAAGGAATAGGTAGGGCTAAGCATGGTACCCGCTTTATGGTATGCGATCTGTCAGATAGGAGGGAAACACATGACAGATGATTGTCATTTGTTGCGGAAGTATACACATATACCATAACAACTGTTTTGTACTTTCTATAGGTCAATAGGCCACGATGAGTGCACTTGCCACAGTTACAAGCTAATGATGGATTGGACCCCTGCCTATAGGATGCAAACTGGAATGTGAGCCCTCTAGGCAGATGCAGGTATGGCATGCCTTGGATTTCAGGGGTGAGGTTGAATGGGACCAGGAAGGGGTTGTGGACAATTAATTTGTTACAATTGCAGAGGTTCAGGGAACTATGCTCGTGATTGTACCAACCTGACGAGGATATCCTGTATGTATTGTGCTTAGCTTGATCATGAAACAATAGACTGGCCTACTTTGATCACGAGAATGTGCAAAAAAGGAGTATTACATCATCCTCCAACTCAGAATATACAAATGATGAGGTCTGAGCCATGCGAAGAGGAGCCGAATGTAAACATGATGCTCAAAAGTGGTACGACCACGGCAGAGGATATGGGGAAGCAGCCAAACAAACTTACATGGGTTCATAAGGCTCCTGCAGAGGGACCTGATTTTGACATAGAACGAGCAAAGGAGACATTCATGGAAGCTAAGAAGCGCTTCGGGGAGGCCTCCACTTCAGCTAGTAAGGATCAACCAGAGCCAGGATTGGATCCTTCAATCCTCACTACCTTTCTGGATACATGCATGAAACTACTGCATGACAACAAGGCAATTAAAGGACTACAAGAACTGATCACTAGGTGCGCTAGGTTAAGAGAACCACGCGTACTCCATAAATTGGGGAAACATACATTACACACTAGAAGGGAAATAAGGTTGACTGCAGATTGGAGAGTATGACATGCATCAGGTAATCCTAGATCTAGGTTCGAACACGAATGTATTAGTAAAGAAAACATGGGAATGCATGGGAAAGCCAATGCTACAATGGTCCCCTATTCAATTACGAATGGCAGACCAACGGAAGATTTTGCCCATAGGAAGGTTGCAAGGGTTAACAGTTGATATTGAAGGTGCAAGTGTATAGGTAGATTTTGAAGTAATAGAGATTGTCGATGAAAGCAATCCCTATCCTGTGCTGTTAGGAATAGACTGGGCCACCGATATGAACGTAGTCATCAACCTAAAGAAGCACAAAATGATCTTCAATAAAAAGTCACTAAGCATAGTATTCCCACTAGATCCATCTGACGGAGTGCGCTACACTGAACCAGTGTGCAATGATGATAGCGATTGTTTTTACAAGATAACGACTTGAGACCAGGATTGGTTGAATCTGACTGCAAATGGGAGGATTTCGTGGGAGCACAAAATCTGTTGCATTTCGGATTTAGATGAAGAAGTAGAGCGATGGCAGAATCGGTTGCATGAAGTGATGTCATTGAATTGTAACATGATGGCTAGATCACTGCATTGCATGACAACAGAGGCAACATAGTTGTTGACATATGATGGATTGACTGCGATGGATGAATTCCTGAGAAAATTTGAAAGCGCAGTACTGGAACAACAACGGTTCGATGCGTTGAAATCATCATTGCATGCAACACCCGCACGATGGTGGGGTACACATCAAGGAAATTTTGAGGACTGGGGTGCATGTAGAAGGATGATCCACCTACAGTTTGGAAGCCACCAGCTTCGAACAAGAGTCGGTCGGTGATGCACAGTTTTCTCTGTTTATTTTCATAATATGCATATTGAAATGCATAAATCATTCCCCCACAGGAATTTATATGGTCTTCCAGTCAAAGGTTCATTATAAATGAATGTTGTTTTATGGCCCCTTTAATTAGATCTCATGCAGAAAAATTTTAATAGACTAACCCAAAGTCTAAACCCTTGTTAACTTTTCCATCTGGACTTTATCACTCCACCTACATTAAAGTTTGATCAATCTATACCCCCTCTCTAATTCATTAATCTCGCGCATGATAACCAAACTCATACCATGGACTCCGAATTTGGTTAAACCCAAATTAACCTTTTAATTCCTTTAACCCGCTTATTTCTATTATAACCTTCATATAATAGAAATGCACATAAATACACATAACCTTACCTTTTCTGCCAATCGTCACCCTTTTCACATTTACCGATGTTACCTTTATCAGATCAATTCTCCACCGTTGATTTCACTCCACTAGATCAATGGCTATCGCATCACCTCCACTCGTCCTCTTCGCTTCAACCTCCATCATAGATCTCATTGTTTAATCCGACAGTCGACGTTACATCCAATCAACGAAACTAATTGTTGATCCTGCACCGTAGATCCAACCATCATTTGATCCAACACTCCACAACAATATCGGTCGGACAACTTGTATGAGGATTACCCGCCTGATAAAGCAGTTTCATCTCTCCTCCGACGTGCTATGTGTTAGTTGCTTAATGGAATCGGGTGACTCTCCTCTATTACCACTTACCACCTTTTCTCCGTCTGATAACTTGTTTTCGCTTGTAAACCTGCTTCCCTTATTTGATTAACTCCCAAGCTATTTAACACTCGATGACCTTAGATATTATACCATCTATGGCTACGATGGATCCTCTGGATTCCTCATCCATGAAGTTTTACATTGATCTCTGCCATTCATTTCTTTGACTTTACGTTGCGCAATTTAATCATGACCGCTTATCTCCTTCAATCTCGTCCATTGATCTCCAAGATCCAACGGCTCGTATGCTTCGCTACACTCTCTTTTGTTTCTTCTCTTTTCTTATTTTTTATGCTATTTCCTTGACATTTCTATGGTTTTGGATTTTTTTCCAGGTTCTGGTCCTTCTGTTGTTTCACTGTGCAATCCCTCCTGAGCTTCGACTTTGATCCTTCTAATGGACTCATCAATCCATTATGATCCTTCTCATCGTGTTTCTCTCTATGTCATCGCCGAACTCCGCTTGTAGCTCCGTTACACAAAATGCACTGACTCACTCATCATTCACCATTCAATACTCAATGAAACACTTATACAACTTGGAATTGAATCTCTGTGCATATATATATATATATATAGTACTTATATATATTAGTATATTATATATATAATATATATATATATAGTATATATTATTATATATATGCATATGTATATGTATATGTATAAATATTGATGTAGAGTATATATATATATATTTATATATATAATATATCATATTATATATACATATATGGTATATATATATTAGATATATATATAGATATTATGTATATATATGTTTATATGTATGCTATATGTATTGTATATATATTCTATATATATAGTTACTATTATATATATAAGTATTATATCAATCAACAAACAGTTACATGATGAGACTCTTTGTCTCTCCTCGACCTGATATTCTAATTAATGGCCTTTGATCATCATCTGCCATAGGCTTACAATTACATCTACCTATCTACTTATCTAACTCTCTATCTCTAACCTTTGTCTATGCCTTTTTGGCTTACATATATACAAAAGGGGATTCTAGAACTAATTACTAGTTTAGATCCATAAGCTTCTCAACAAAATCCTAAAACTTCTTTCACATCCCTAAGGATTCTCTCAAATCCAAAAAATCATGAAATAACTCCTAATCTGGATTTTGCAATCATTTCTCATATCCCTCAATTCTCTCAACTATCCTAAATCTCTCATATTCTCCTACATTCAGGAATATATACAAATATGCCTCACTATATTCAATTAAATCCTATTCTAGATTCTCTCATTAAAATCACTCAAAACTCCTAATAATTACATTAATTCAATAATGAGGAAACCAACTTCCTTGAAACACAAGGCCCCCTATGTCTACTAAAATACAATGATTTTTCCTTAAGATGAATGCTCCTATATCAGACTCCCAAAGTAAGAAAATTTATGACTTCCTGGTCATAAGTTTGGATAATTGATTCTTCATGGATCCCAAACATTATTTTGTAACTTGTCTTTGCTTGTCCATTGTTCTATTACTGTTGTTGTCTGCTACTTTTCTCCAGATCTCCATTCCTTATGCTGCAATGTTCCACTTGCCTTGCTTTCATAGTTTGTTGATGTCTTCCTCTCATTGTTGTCTTCTTCTGAGACACTTTCATCATTAATCTTCTTATCAGTTCAATTTCTTTGTCTAGCCTATCCTCAGTTTGTTGATTGTTTCCATCTCTTTATTGATGAAATCTACTTTTTTCTTGTTCTTCTCTTATCCTGATTGCCTCCATTTCATCCTTACCTTCTTCTTTACTGTTATTTTCCACCTTTTTAGCTGTTGTTATATTGTCTTTTAGAACAATTTCCTGCTTCTATTTTCTAAACCTGCCAACTTCCTCTTGATTATTATTTATGACAGCTTATTTTTCATCCTTCTTCAGCAATTTATTTTGAACACTTATCCTCTGCTCTTCTAATTTCCTCCTTTGAAAGTCTAATTATGTATATAACTTAATGATTTTACTTGGAGTAAACTTTGGAAATTTTACACAATCTCCTATTTCTTCATTTGTTATTGACCCATCATCACATGGTCCTTCTTCCTCCACTAAATCTTTCTTAACATCCTTCAATAGATTTTCTTCCTCTTCTTCTTTCATTTGGTTTTACTCCTGTGCCATATATGTTCCAGTTTCTGCAACAAAATCTTCAATTATAAGAAAAACATCATAATAAAAATATAATACCTATGTACCTCTTCTTCCTTTGGAAATACTTCAGTATGTTGCTTTGATCTCTCTTCTTCTGTTAGCACATTAGTATGTTGATTGAAACTCAAAGAACTCTTGAGACTACCAACTAGTCTCTCCTTCTCGTCATAGGTTTCAATGATGTCTTTGAGCACTTGTCCACTATCGCGAACTGATTCTTTTCTAGTCTCCTTGCCATATTCTACTTCAAAATTTTCATCCTATGGAAGGTTTTATTCTACATTTTTGATAGCTTTAAAAGACTGCCTATCTTCTTCCAAACCTGTAATCATACACAAATCATTAATTTTAAAAATACAGGGCCTTCTGGCCTCCTTTGATGCTTTATCCATCAAGTCTTCTCGCTGCTTTGAATCATTCATATGATCCAACTCCTCTGGCTCTTCATCACTTTCAAAAAGTAATGGTCCACGTTCTGGTTCACATATCGAAACTTCAACATCTTCTTCAGCATCTCCCTTCTGCTATAGCTCAACTTTTTCGAGCTTCTCTGTCTTCAATTTGACATCTATAATCTGTTCAAGTTCCCTTAGCTCATTTATTAACTGCATATTCACCTATTGATTCCTCTTCTCTTGTAGCCTCTGCCACTTCACTTTCTTTCTCATGAAATAACCATATTTCTGGTCCATCTCATTTCTCTGCAACATTTCCATTAATACTTAAACTAAACTATTACCTCAACCATTTCTTTATCATATTCTTTGTCATTCATTCTCATGCCATTTGCCTTTGCATCCTTCTTCTTTTGTCCTCTGCTATGATCTCTTTCAGAACCTATGTTATGATTGTTATTAGTCATCATCCTTTCCATATGTATGAGTTCCTTTCACTTCACTATGAGTTGTGCAAGCCTCT